>NW_024121899.1:2760806-2860806 GCF_016745375.1 Pimephales promelas
AAAAATGGAGGCTCTAGACCCTTCCAGAGCTGAGATATCAAAATTCAAATTTCGACCCGAAAAAAAAAACGACAGTGTTACCCCTTTCGTTTTTTCATTTTTTGCGGAAAAATTAAGTTTCTCCAATCTTCTCAAAACTCTGGATTCTGATAGAGGGCTGTGAGACTTTGACCTGAGTGCAAAATGGAGGTCTAGACCCTTCCAGAGCTGAGATAATCAAAATTCAAAAATTTCGACCCGAAAAAAAAAACGACAGTGTTACCCCTTCGTTTTTTTTCAT
Source organism: Pimephales promelas (assembly GCF_016745375.1). Next base: position 2,761,087 of record NW_024121899.1, read on the forward strand.
TTTTGGGCGAAAAATTAAGTTTCTCCAATCTTCTCAAAACTCTGGATTATGATAGAGGGCTGCTGAGACTTTGACCTGAGTGCAAAAATGGAGGCTCTAGACCTTCCAGAGCTGAGATATCAAAATTCAAAATTTCGACCCGAAAAAAAAAACGACAGTGTTACCCCTTTCGTTTTTTTCTTTTTGGGCCGAAAAATTAAGTTTCTCCAATCTTCTCAAAACTCTGGATTCTGATAGAGGGCCATGAGACTTTGACCTGAGTGCAAAAATGGAGGCTCTAGACCCTTCCAGAGCTGAGATATCAAAATTCAAAATTTCGACCCGAAAAAAAAACGACAGTGTTACCCCTTTCGTTTTTTTCCGTTTTGGGCGAAAAATTAAGTTTCTCCAATCTTCTCAAAACTCGGATTATGATAGAGGGCCTGTGAGACTTTGACCTGAGTGCAAAAATGGAGGCTCTAGACCCTTCCAGAGCTGAGATATCAAAATTCAAAATTTCGACCCGAAAAAAAAAAACGACAGTGTTACCCCTTTCGTTTTTTTTTCATTTTGGGCGAAAATTAAGTTTCTCCAATCTTCTCAAAACTCTGGATTCTGATAGAGGGCTGTGAGACTTTGACCTGAGTGCAAAAATGGAGGCTCTAGACCCTTCCAGAGCTGAGATATCAAAATTCAAAATTTCGACCGAAAAAAAAACGACAGTGTTACCCCTTTCGTTTTTTTTCATTTTTGGGCGAAAAATTAAGTTTCTCCAATCTTCTCAAAACTCTGGATTCTGATAGAGGGCTGTGAGACTTTGACCTGAGTGCAAAAATGGAGGCTCTAGACCCTTCCAGAGCTGAGATATCGAAATTCAAAATTTCGACCCGAAAAAAAAAACGACAGTGTTACCCCTTTCGTTTTTTTCATTTTTGGGCGAAAAATTAAGTTTCTCCAATCTTCTCAAAACTCTGGATTCTGATAGAGGGCCACGAGACTTTGACCTGAGTGCAAAAATGGAGGCTCTAGACCCTTCCAGAGCTGAGATATCAAAAATTCAAAATTTCGACCCGAAAAAAAAACGACAGTGTTACCCCTTTCGTTTTTTTTTCGTTTTTGGGCGAAAAATTAAGTTTCTCCAATCTTCTCAAAACTCTGGATTATGATAGAGGGCTATGAGACTTTGACCTGAGTGCAAAAATGGAGGTTCTAGACCCTTCCAGAGCTGAGATATCAAAATTCAAAATTTCGACCCGAAAAAAAAACGACAGTGTTACCCCTTTCGTTTTTTTTCGTTTTTGGGCGACAAATTAAGTTTCTCCAATCTTCTCAAAACTCTGGATTATTATAGAGGGCCACGAGACTTTGACCTGAGTGCAAAGATGGAGGCTCTAGACCCTTCCAGAGCTGAGATATCGAAATTCAAAAATTCGACCCGAAAAAAACCCAAAAGGGGTACCACTGTCGTTTTTTTTTTTCGGGTCGAAATTTTGAGTTTCTCTGATCCTCTTGAAACTCTAGATTCTGATAGAGGGCCCTGAGAATTAGACCTGAGTGCAAAAATGGAGCCTCTAGACCCTTCCAGAGCTGAGATATCGAAACTCAAAATTTTGACCCGAAAAAAAAAAACGAAAGGAAAGGGGTACCACTGTCGTTTTTTTTTTTTTTTTTGGGTCGAAATTTTAAGTTTCTTTGATCTTCTTGAAACTCTGGATTCTGATAGAGGGCCCTGAGAATTAGACCTGAGTGCAAAAATGGAGTCTCTAGACCCTTCCAGAGCTGAGATATCAAAACTCAAAATTTCGACCCAAAAAAAACCCGAAAGGGGTACCACTGTCATTTTTTTTTCGGCTCAAAATTTTGAGTTTCTCTGATCTTCTTGAAACTCTGGATTCTGATACTTTAAACTTCTTCAAACTTTCTATTACAAACTTTCACAAGCCAACTTAAAGTTCTGTCTCGATGAACTTTTTCTATTTTTTTTTTTAAGCACATTATCACTAAACCCATACAGATTGTCCCTCTATATTCACATTTATCATAATCTTCTACATGGAGAGACTTCTTAATTGGCACAACTCTGAGCATTTAAAGAGTTGAAATATACAATACAGAAAATAGATGAATAAAAAATTGGAAATTGTAAAAACTAAAATACAAAGACAGTAAAAACAAACCAAAAAATGAATAAATCAAGCAAGAGGCTGATTAACATACAAGCTCACTTAGGAAAAGATGATTTATGATTTCATGTTAGAAAAAGAGAATGGTCTAAATATAGATTTTGCATTGACAAAGACACTGTATATGCAACTCACACTGAAAAGAAAAAGAAACGACAATGGAACATGGAATTATTAAACATTACATTTTGAAGTATGGTATTTTCTTGTAAAACAACACACTTTTCCAGTGTGTGTATCTCAAGGTTTAGATTATAAAAGTGTTACTGTGACATTTTGACAACATCAAACTCAAGAGAGATCAAATTCACATCATCAATCCACTCATTCCAATGTTCATTTTCTGCAAACCAAAACAACCTATTTCATTTTTTGGGTGCCAACTAAAGACTTGTTGAGATGATGTTTGTGATATGTGAATATACAGTAATGTCATCTGACTGATGAAATAGATCATAGCTTACTGAAACACTGAAGCTCAGTCCGAACAGAGGAATCAGAGTCGCTCTTAGAGAACTCTAGGGTTCTTGACTCAATTTTAAAGAACTCTTTATACCAAAACGGTTCTATACAAGGAGAAATGTGTTACATGATCACCTAACACTTTCATGTTTAATGAGTTATATTGATTTCTCTATAAAGTGATAAAGTATGTTTACAAGCTGCTTGATCATAAAATGTAATTAAAATTAATTAAATAAAACTAAATCCTGAAAATGATCCAGAACCCCTAAAGGTTCTAAATATGAAGCGTTTGAAGATTCTATATAGAACCTTGTCTATTTCTACTCATATCTGAGATTTGGTGTACATCCTCCCTGAGCTTGTGTTTTGTGGTTTCGGTGGAGTTTGAGTTTGACGGGTTCTCCTCTCTGAAGTGAAGGTCAGAGGTCAAAGGTGAGTTTGAGGCTGGACGACCGGGTCACGGATGCGTTCGATGCTGATAATCAACATCTTCTCGGCGGTCAGTTCACTGCTCACAGATAAAGGGTTCATGTCTGCTGGAAGCACGGACTTATGGGTAAACTTTCCTGCAACGCTCCCGTCTGCTCCGATCTGAAACCAGACGAGACAAGTTTAAGGTCGCTAAGATTTTAAAATATTTTTGAAAGTTTCTTCTGCTTACCGAGGATGCATTTATTGATCAAAAATACGGTAAATATTATCTAAATAGCTCTTTCTATGTGAATATATGTTAAAGTGTAATTTATTCAACATCATTACTCCAGTCTTCAGTGTCACATGATCCTTCAGAAATCAGTATAATATATTTCAAGAAATATTTTTTATGAAATATATCAATGTATCAGATTTAGTGGAAACTGCGATACATTTTATTTTTCAAATTCGATTAATAAAAAGTTGAAAAGAACAGCATTTATTTGAAATATGATTTTTTGTAACATTATAAATGTCTTCACTGTCACCGTTAATCAATTTAATGTGTCCTTGTTCAATAAAAGTATCAATTTTGCAAAATAAAAATCTTACAGTATTTAAAACTAATAAACTAGTATTCTACACTTATTCAGTGATCATTTGAGAAATAAATACAGCTACTTCATATTTTAATCTAATATTATGTAAAGAAAATCCTTAATTCAAGTCAGTCTGTTCAAATAATGAGTTAAAAAAGAAGTACACTGTGGCATACTTTTAAAAACACAACTTATTACAGAAGAAAAATAGGCCTTAAGATAGACCACACTTAAGATTTGAAGTGCACATTAAGCATACTTCGTTATCGCAAGGAGTGTGTTTCACACATATACTTGTATAATGTACACTGCATACTGTGAATATATACTGCATACTACAACAGGTGAAACCCAAAAAATATGAATATCGTGCAAAACTTCATTTATTTCAATAATTCTCAACAAAGTGAAACTAATATATTGTATAGACTCATTACATGCAAAGTGAGATATTTCAAGCCTTTATTTGTTATAATTTTGATGATTATGGATTACAGATATGAAAACCTTTTCACAATATTCTAATTTTGAATTTGGGGTTTTCATAAGCTGTAAGCCATAATCATCAAAATCATAACAAAAAAAGGCTTGAAATATCTCACTTTGCATGTAATGAGTCTATATAATATATTAGTTTCACCTTTTAAGTTGAATTACTGAAATTGTGCACAATATATAAATTTTTTTAGATTCACCTGTAAATTCCTGAGACAATCGTTAGCATGCTATTCTGAATATTTCCCATGAGATCACACACACACACACCTTCTCCGCATGAATAACCACATGCTGATTATACGCCACCACAACCACTTCATGAGGCTCGAACCCGCTGACGTCTGCAGACAGAAAGTAGCGGTTTCCCCGCGCTCGGACCGCGCTCACACCGGAGCCGCGCGCTGAAACCACAAACACTGATGAGAATAAAGGTGAGCAGTAGCCTATGGGGATGTTAACACGACAACGATATGCTTAAAACAGAGACGTTTGTTTTCCACGTACATACGACACCATTGTCAAAACGATCCCCATTCACACGGATCCGCGAGAACGACTAATAACGCTGTATTCTGCTGCCAGGCCACTAGATGGCGATGAAACACTGTAGACTGAACACGTGATACGCATGAGCATGACGTCATTATTTTCAGAGGTTCACGTTTTTGTTGTTCACACGGAGACCGTTTTCAAAATCTTGCATTTTCAGGCCCCCAAAACGCTTTTATTGTGTTCAATTAAACGAACGGCCAAAACGCATAAAAAGTTTTACGTTCATTTACACAACAACAGGTTTGCCTTTACCGTCTCCATGTAAACAACAAAAACGTGAATTTGTGAAAACGGTGACGTCAAGCTCATGTGTATTACGTATTCATGAGGTGTTTCTTGACAAAGTGACATCGCCATCTACGGGCCTGGCTGAATGAATGAGGCATTTATATAGCGCTTTCATATGTACTACGGATCTGTGAAAATGGCAATCTCGATTCAAAAACACGCGCGATCTTATTCCTAAATGACAGCGATTCTTCTCTATGAAACCTTTGACAAGTGCGATCACAGCGAACATTCAGATCTGTGTTCTGATCCAGAGAGAGTTGTAGCACAAAAAGCACCGCTTCAAATAAATGTTTTATCAATTGCATCGTTATACCAGTAGGTGGCGACAAGTGGTAAAATGTATCCCTCATCGAATCATTCACTCGTGAGATTAGGATGAAAAAACGCAGATTCATCCAGTCATGAAACATTTATGAGTAAGTCATTGAATCATTCACTCAAACCGATTTTTTAAATAGATAATTAAATTACATATGTTTTAAATAGACTGCAGCAATTACTAATTTGTTTTTTTTTAGTTGGCTGTGCAGAATCATGATCTCTATTTGAAACAAAAAAAATGAAGAAATGAATAGTCATGAAAGTGCACTTGCTTTAAGTGTACTCAATTGGCCTTTTACACACACATACATATATATATATATATATATATATATTAGGGCTGTGCAAAGATTAATTGTGATTAATCGAAACCAAAATAAAAGTTTGTGTTTACATAATATATGTGGGTGCACTGTGTATAATTATTTTATATATATATATATATATATATGAAGAGTTCAGATGCATAAGTGCCATTTGAAATTTTCTTCTAAAATTATTATCAAATTTTTATCAAGCTTGTATATTTAAGTTCAGTAATTTCACTTAAATGGCAACGAAGATTATGGAAGTGATTAATCGTTGCACAGCCCTAACATCTATATATATACTTTTGAAGTCCAAAAGAAGGTAGATTTAAAACACAAAAGTTTGCAACAACAGTAAAAAGTGTTTTAAGTGTTCACAGGTGTAATTTGAACTATGCATTGTGATTTAGGGTTAAAGGAAATGTCTGTAAATGTCCTAGCCGAAAATGAGCTGCACCTTCTCTCCATTCTTCTACAGGTTTTGTTTCTGTGTTTAGTCAGTCTGCGGAGGTCTCGCAGCAGCTGTACATCACACTTTCACACCGGTTCTCTGGTTAGTGTGTGCTCTCTGGGGGGTTTTCTTACTCACTCCACTCCCAACCCATCGGCAAGAACATTAAAATGAAACATGAAGTACTTTTATGAAAGTACCTTCACAAAAATATCCACAAGCAAAGCGGAATAAATCTTGGACCTGCCTGGTGAACTTTACATTTTACATTAAAAGGTGTTCTCCTCACTCACCCTGTACTTCGTCTCCGAGGATCCAGTCGCCCTGGTTTCCTCCTTGGGGTGTGTGGTACTGTTGGTCCCCATGGTAACCTCCAAACGACTCCCGGTCACCTTGGTAACCTATAAAACACTTGTTTACCTTGGTAACCCATAAAAGACTCTTGATCACTGTGGTATTACGAACAGTCGATTAACCTCCAAAGGACTCGGCCCACGATGACTCATCCTGTACATCACCATGGCAACGGCTGAAGGACTCGGGTTCGAACCCGTTTGTGATGGAGCTGATGGATGTTTCTTCTCCAAACTCACTGTGAAGTCTCGGGTGGAGGCAGTCGGTGTTGAAGGACCGGACGGTGCTGGTGCTGTAACGTGACGAGCGCTGGAACGACGAGGCTGAAGAAGCCATGGCCTCACGGGTGGAGGAGAGAAGCGGCGTCTCTGCGGTGAACGGGTCTCATATAGCGAGCAGACGCAGTGCATTGTGGGTCAGCTGGACACCCTAACCACTCCATAAAAGGCCTTGGCTCTGGAATCCACTCCTGGAATAACGGTCAGCGAGATAAGACATGGAAAACTTCTCCAGACAGAGGGATCAGACAGACCCAACTGATCGAAAAACCGAAAATAAAATTTGAATAAAAGCAACAAACAAAAATTGATCAATTAAAAGTAAACCCAGTCAAAAAAAACATTAAATAAACGTTATTCTTAAACACAAGTGTGTGTTTATCAATTACAAGTAAACCTAATCAGTGTCAGGATGCTTGATGCATGTTTTGAACCCTTTCATGCATGAAATATGACAACCTGTTTAGTATTTTTCCCCCTGTTTTCTTTTATCTTAGGGCATGAATAACAAGATCTGAACTTTTTTTTTTCCTTTACGCATTTTACAAAGATTTTTTAGACGTCCATTTCAATGGACAGTGTGCGCTTTTGGTTTTATAATCAGATTACTTTTTAATGTTACGAGTAAAGTAATGTATTGCGAGTAACATGCATTACGTAATCAGATTACTTTTTTGATGTTACAAGTAACACATTACAAGTTACATGCATTACATAATCAGATTACTTTTTAATGTTACGAGTAAAGTAATGTATTGCGAGTAACATGCATTACGTAATCAGATTACTTTTTTGATGTTACAAGTAACACTTTACAAGTTACATGCATTACATAATCAGATTACTTTTTAACTACGAGTAAAGTAATGTATTGCGAGTAACATGCATTACGTAATCAGATTACTTTTTAAGTAAATAATCTTTAAATTAATCTTTAAATAATCTTATTTACTTAATAAGATTACTATTTTGATGTCACAAGTAAAGTGATGGATTACAAGAAACATGCAATACAGAATCGGATTACTATTTTAATATTACGACTTACGAGTAGAGTAACTCATAACAAGTTACATGTGTTACATAATTAGATTACTTTTTGATATTACAAATGATGCAGTACAAAAAATCATTATGTAATCAGATTACTTTTTTAAGTCACGAGTAAAGTAATGCATTATAAACATTAAACATACATTACACAATCAGATTACTTTTTGATGTTACGAGTAACGTATCGCATAACAAGTAACATGCATTACATAATCAATTACTTTTTTGACGTAACTGCAAATTACATTTTAATAACCCAAATACATTTAAAACCCCAAAAAAGTTACTGCAGATGAAGTATTTTCAAGTACAGCAGTTACGGTAATCTTATGAGTTGTAGCTAATAATATGTCTTTAATAGACAGTTTCAGATGTGATGTTTTGTAAGATTATTTTTGAGCAGTAAATATACACAGAAACTTTAATAGATTTTATTTAGAACCCAAGCAAGATGCAAAAACAAACACTTTGATTTTAAAATAAGCAGCAGTCTGATTTTCATTTGATAGAAAGGCATACAAAAGAAAATGAAAGCGTAAGGTTAGACCTGTAATGTGTCTGTGCACCCACACACACACACTTCATTATCATGGGAATGAACAGTCTAATTAAACGCTGAATGACACTTCACGTCCCCAGCGAGTGTCATTTCCAGAACCGAACCCTTCGGAGCCCATGAACCTCTTTAATTAAGAGAGTAACAGCAGAGAGACAAATGCATGTTTAACACACTTCGACCCCAGAATAAACACGAACACACACAGAGAGAGAGAGAGAGAGAGAGAGAGAGAGAGAGAGAGAGAGAATCTCGTGCGTAATGACGTGCTGACTGCTGGTTTCAGACAGGAGGTCAATGTCTATTTATATGGGCTACGCAAACTCTCTCTCTCTTTCACACACACACTCACTCACTCACACACACACTTCAAAGTCGTCTCTGACCGCGGGAAACGGGGAAAGTGACCGCAGAGAAGGTTAAACGAAGGCCTGAAACACAATGGGAAGCATCCGGCCAATCAGGGCATGGTGTGTGACTGAAACTTAAGACGCGTTTTATAACATTTAACCTTAAAAAAGAGCTAATGTTTGCTGAGAGAGAGAGAGAGCGAGAGAGAGAGAGAGAGAGACGAACAGTACAGTGAAACAGTGAGATTAAAGAGTTTGAAGTTGAAACGCTGAGGAGGAATTCAGCGAATGGGTGAAACAGAAAAACAGAGACACTTGTTGTGTTTAAAATGGAGTCGAAGAGATGATTGATAATCAGACTGTAAGAGCCTGTACTGTAGGCTGAATGAGTGCGTTACATAACTGTAGTGAGAGGGAGATGTCGATCATCACATCGGTTTGGAAGCCATAGACTACATCATCCCATAAAAGACCAGAGCAAACCTCGTCAGCAGGGGCGATTCTAGGATTTTTTCAACTGGGGGGCACAAGAGGGGCCACAATTATTACAGAGGGGCCATTCTTATGTTGTGTATTTATGTAGAACTATAGATATCCAAATCATTTCAAGTTCAGTAAGCTTTAAAATCAGCAATAAACAGTGATACCCTGTTATCTTTTAATAGCAGTTATTTACTGCTCTAAATCAAAACAATAAAATACAATTTATATTAACTTTTCACTTTACAAAAGTAATAGAAAAACTGTAATAAATAAAATAATCCAATGTATTAGTGTCCAACTCACAAATAATAATAGAACAGCATTATTTATATGAATGCATAATTATATTAATCATTCATATAATAAATACACAATTAATGAATTCATAAAACTGTAATAAAATTGTATACATCTTTTTCCCCACATCCTATTCAATTTGCATTTTAGCAGTTGCAGTAAATTTACATTGATGAATAGACCAAATCTGCTTATTTCGAGGAAGGCTAATTAGTCTTGAGCATATTGATTGTAAAATATCACATATAATACTTTGTTAGATAGCTACTTTTTCAAAAAGGTATGATTTAGTTTAATGTAATATTTGTGGATCATAGAAACAGTGACTTAATTATCCAGTAGTATTAATTATTTATTTTGCTATTTAATCATGCATTTTTATTTAATTATCTTTTTTATATTTTTTTATTTGAGAATGTTTCTGGATGCAGGGATTAAATAAAAAAAATTCTTTTGACTGATTTTTTTTTTTTTCAGGCCAAGTCATATTCCTGTAACTTTATTTAAATAGTCGAGACCAATATAGCGTTTAAAGGAGAGATGTTTTAAACCGATCTAATATTGCCAGTTTGCGTAATTTAAAAGCTATTTTAATCTATGAAAAACAATTACTTATCTTGACAAATAGGCCTAATCAACCACCTACATAACTTTTCAGTGCATGTTTTAATTTATCTTATAAGACCAAACATTGCTAACTGGCTGAGGGAAAAGTGAAGTTTCATAACTTTATATATTTAACTTTTAGGCTATTTAACTTTAACTTTGTAACCCATTAGAGAGCTGACTTATGTTTAACTGAATTGTTTACTTTATTTCTCATTGTAGCTTATTATAGCCTATTAGGCTACTTATAGTTTTGAATGGGATATTATCATTAAAACTGACATTTAACAAAAGAAACAGGGTTGTGTAATTTTATATATTCTAAAATATATAAAATATTCTTTATATGTGTATGTTTTTACTATACATTCTCTTCACTGTGTGTAATACAACAAAACGATACATGTCTGTTTGTTAAATGTCAGTTTTAATGATGAAAACAAAAAGAAGCAGGGTTGTGTTTTATATTTCGTGTTATAAATATATGCAGTGAAGATAGTCAATGTGAGATAAGGTTACCTGAACCACATTTTTGTGGCTATTAATCTGTTCATGATAATATGTCCATTTATAAATGAAATGAGGCAGAGTGCTGTTTTATATGTATTTCGTTTTATTGTTGATGAAAAGAAGCAAAGTTGTGTTTTATACCATATATAACCGGAGTAGCCGCGTGCTGAGTGACGCGATCAAGAACGCGCTATTCCATTAGCAGAATGACCGGACTCGCGTCCTCTCGTCCTCGGGAGTTCGTTCTCCGAAGTTTGCGTTCTTGGTATTGAGAAACGACCAATATTGACCCGTGTTCTGTTTTCTATCACACGACCGCAGCAAACGAGCAGTAGCCTGACATGCACTTCTCAAAATCTAAGACTAATTGAGTGAACATGGAGCAGTTTTTCCGTGAGCGGGAATTGAAAAACCGGAGTGGACCATGAGCGAAGTGATTACAGAATGCTTAGAGTGGAGAGAGGAACGTGCTTTCGCTCCACTCCAGGCTTTAGCACATTCCCCTCAGCAGGGTGAATAATAAGCTGTATAAAATATATCAACTTACCGTGTGGTTTTGAGAAGCATCGCGCGACGCGGAATCATGAATTATTCTACTACAAGCTGAAAGATTATGATTTGAATTTTTGAGTGACAGACAATTAGAAGGGTGGGGGCACACTGGGGGGCCAATCAGTTTTCAGGAGGGGCCAGTGCCCCCATGGCCCCTCCCCTGGCTACGCCACTGCTCGTCAGTATAATCATAACAGTTTTGAGTCCGTTGCTATGCGGTTGCTGTGCCTGTCGCGCTGGTTCCAAGTATTTCAGATTTCAAAAATGTCTTCATTAAAGACTTATAAGCCATGGATCAAGCCAATCAGATATGAGGTGAATCATAAAAAGTAGGGGAGACCATGGACAGTTGTAACAAGGGACGGTTGTAACACTTTGAATTCCTCCAATCAGAAACAACCTAGAGTGATGAGACTCACTCTGCTCATGCTCAGGTAGTTTCCCACCATTTTTTTCCAAAAGGGAGCTACAATTGAAACTTTCTGGCAGAGTTATCAATAAAAGGTTGTTTTTGAGGTAAAAAAAAATACTTTTCTTTCTGATGTACTTTTTTGGATGCTGTTATAAAATAAAAATTTTATCAATTCAAACAAGTATTATTGGAATCACTGTTTTTTCAGCTAAAAATAGAAATGGCTAACAAGTGTCAAACTAGCAGTCAAGCTAGCTCACATGAGATGAAAACATGGTTGGTGATACTGGGACGGTTGTAACGCCCCGTTACAACTTTCCCTGTATCACCAACCAAGTTTCGTTTATATTTTAAAAACTAATTAAGTTTAAAAAAAACTGCATAGTTTCCATTTAATGTGCAAATTAAAAGTAAAATGTGCATTGTGCATAGCAAATTAAATGTAAAATGTCATCATATGGCATTTGCCATGTGACCCTGCACCGATTCCACAAGAAGAGGAGTCAGGGATCAAAGACACTTCCCAGAGTTGGATACTGGATAAATTAATAGTCACAATAACATGACTGATACATAATATTTTCCATTTTGAGTAGGTTATATCATTTAATTCATTATGTAGCCTATATTTTAGACATGTTACAACCGTCCCTGACATATGTTACAACCGTCCCTGTACACTGGGACGGTTGTAACAGTGGAGATACTATATTGAAATTAATTTTGCAACCTATACATATTTCATAAAACCACTTTAATACATTGTTTCAGCAGTAGACTGATTGAAGTTTATAATATAACAAATTGGATATTCCAGTATAAATGGTTTTTGATGTATTGCTAAAAATTGCAAAAAGTGTTACAACTGTCCCTGGTCTCCCCTATGTAAAAAATCAAGACAGAAATACAAAGGTAGGCCTACCCAACAATAATCCAGCGTTCAAGTCCTCCTGGGAAGTTAGTAACGTTACAGTCGTGTTTACGGCCTGAGCGTTCATGTCATCGGAGCAAAATGGCGGTGTACCTTCTTTTAATGGCGCAGTGCACTCTGGGTAGCGGCGGACATATTTAGGACACGGTTGTCGTAACTAAGGTAAACAAACACACATGGACCGTGCGAAGATCAAGCGCAAGGTTATCTACCGAGATAAACTAAACAAGGAAGCAAAGGAGCGCTACTCAGAGAAAATAAAGGCAATTAACGGGCTCGATCCGTACGAACACAAAGAGTGGTCGACTGATCTGAACAAGCTACCGCAACAACAACAATACTGCAAGTTAAACTCTGCGTCGTATATATATATATTTTTACTTAGGAAACATTTTAGTTAATTTGTTTACTTTTATTAAATGTAACTTCTAGGCAAAACGCTGTTGTTTTTGTTGTTTCTGCAATGTTCTAGATTAGTTTCTGTAATAAATCAGAATCCAGTTTATTTCCAGGTTTTCACATACGAGGAGTTTACCTTGGTATATTGGTACTTAACCGTACACATAAACATAAATAAAGAACTAGTAAATAGATCAAAAGTACATATCTACAAAAAAATATACTGCGGTGTCCTAAAATCCCACAATGCCTTGCGTTACTGGGATCCACTGACGGATCCCAGTTCCTATTCTCTATATACAGTATATATTGAGAGAGTGAGATCGACTTGCTCACGTCATCTGCTTCATGGCAGTGGGCGGGGCTAAAAAAGCTATTTTGGCGACTTTTGCTTGTTTCGACTCTGATTGGTGGGATCTTGTACAGCATTATGGGTAATGAAGTTTTTCACCACAAATTCCACTGATAAACGACAATTTTAAAACGAAGTTTAAATAAGCGAAATAAGGAGTTTTTACTTACGGAACCGACCGTTGCGCTCTATGTTGTTCTAACAACCCTTAGCAACCGCATAGCAACTTTGACGTTTTCTTGACATATCAATATTGAATAATAATAATTATTATTATTGTTTCAAAATATGAATTCAAACTATAGTGGAAACACTTTGTAGTAAGGTCCCATTAGTTAATGCATTAACATTAACATAATCATTGATCTTTGTTAATGTTAAGTAATGAAAACAACACAGCTGTTCATTGTCAGTTAATGTTAATTATCTGAGGAATCATCATTCATGTCTGGAGCACAAAAACACTGCACATGCTCAATTTAAGACTCTGAACTATCCGCTATAATCATTTCAAGCCACTGAAATGTGGTAAAATATTTCAGCATTAAAACAAACGTGCACGTCCGTCTTGCCCGGTACTATTCTTGTCTGCAAAATGAGCAGCTGTGTCCTCTGCTGTTGCTATGGAAACACTCCATGTGGCATTAGACAGGAAGTGGCTGGGCCGTGGGGTGGGGGGAAGTGATGTCATGAGTTTTAGATGGTGCATTTCATTTGAACATCACTTACAGCAACTGTAAAAGATATATTCAGTGAGAGAGGATTGATGCCAGATCTTTGATTGTCACTCGCCCATCTTTCTAAGAATGGATTTAAATCAAAGGAATAATTTCCCTCAAAAAAAAAAAAAATTCTCACCCTTATGTCGTTGTAAACTTGCATGATCTTCTCTGTTCAGTGGATAATGCACATACACACACGCATGCACACAAACACATACAAGAGAAGAGACATGCATCTTTGCTTTGATACTGTGTATGAGAGCGTGTATGTGTGTGTAAGAGAGTGTGTGTGTGTCTGTGTGTGTGACTGGGCTAATTAGATTGTCAGAATTGTCTGATTGACTATAGCCATAATTTCTTTGTGAATCATGCATCTCCATGGTAACAAGCGAACGTCTGAGAATAAAAGTGGCCCTTATAGAAAAAGAGAGCGTGCTTGACATTTACTGAACACAAAGAGGACGAACGACGGTAACAAAATTATAAAGCACACAAGCTCCCTCTCCAGAGACAAATAAAGAAAAAGGGCCATTTGTTTCTTTTTCACATTAGTATTGTTTTTTTTTCCTGATGTAGACAATATCACACAGTGATAATTCAGAGATGGAAAGAGAAAGAAAGAAAGTAAGAAAGAAAGCAATCAACAAGCATCTTGTGAACAAACCACAGCATTACTCACTTAGTCCAAATAGGCAATTCACCGCAAAAACCACAGTACAAAAATAGAGCAACTCTCAGAAAGTCCTTCAAACGGCCAAACTCAACAACACTGGATCGACTCCTAAACATTCATTGTGTTCGTCTTAAGATAATTAATGCTTTTAAAAATAAAACCAAACGGTGAAAAAGCAAACATTCCATTCAAGAATATGAATCAAATTTAATATAATAATAATAATAATAATAGATTGCACTTTATTTGAAGGTGTCCTTGTTACAGTTGATTAATTAAATTAAGTACTGATTATTAATTAATGACATGCACTTACTATAGGATTAGGGTTTGGTTGAGGATTAGTTGCATGTAATTATGCATAATTTACTGTTATTGCTATAGTAAGTACATGTAACAAGGATACTGTAAAATAAAGGGTTACACTTCATTTTAAGGTGTCATTGTTACAGGGTAATTATATATTTAAGTACTGAGTAATATTAATTAACTACATATACAGGGTTAGGTTTTATTTATGCATAATTTACTGTTATTACTATAGCAACTAGATGTAACATACATAACAATGACACTCTACAATAAAGTGTTTCCAAATAATAATAATAATACAAAAAAAGTAGGGCTGTCAAACGATTAATCGCATCCAAAATAAGTTTGTGTTTACATGATATATGTGGGTGCACTGTGTATAATTATTTTGTATATATATATATAAATACACACATGCTTGTATATATTTAAGAAATATTTCATGTATATACTGTATAGATTTATATATAATTTATATTATATATAAATATTTTATATATAAATCTTTTTTTTCTTAAATATACATGCATGCGTGTGTATTTATATATATATATACAAAATAATTGCACAGTGCACTCACATATATTATGTAAACACAAACTTTTATTATGGATGCGATTAATCGCGATTAATTGTTTGACAGCCTTAAAAAAAAAGCATAACTTGATCGTCAATATTCGTACGCATTCTATGTTGTGAAATACATCTTTCTGTCACGGTATAAACATTCTGCATTCGTGCGTCGCTTCATAAGCGACAGTGACAGACCAGATAGTGAGTTTGACGTAATCAGCAAGCCATGCCCAAAAGATGCAACTGGGGACCAGGGAACAGGCGTCATGTGATCAAGACCCAGAATGCAATGGGGCCTGACGTCACATAAGGAGCAGGTTACACAACAGCCAAATCCACAAACCGTGCTAAACAACTGGACGTCCAGATCCAAACATTTACGATTTTAAGTTCAGTTCCGCACTTGCAATACATGCAGCGATAATTAGTTTGACGTCAGTCTTATGTTCCTCCTTTTTTTTTTGCGAAACCTCGTAAGATTTTATTTTAAGTTCGTCAAGATGCATTTTTTTTCCCGTGAGCCTGAGAACCAAAGATTCAGTCTCGCGTTCAAAGTCGATAACGAAGAAACACGAGTTCAAACAACGAGAGCAGGTGACGCCCGGAGCAAAATGCAAATTAGTGGGCGGAGTCCGAATATAAACATGCACGTCACGTCAGGCCGAGAGACGTCACTGTTCCTCTCGCTCTTCTTCCTCCACGTCTTCCTCGTCGAGAGACACGATGCCAGACGAAACCACGTCTGACGGTTTTCTGCGAACGGAATATTCCGGCGGAAGACAGACTCCGCCTCCACAGTCCTTACAAGGCGTGTCTTCGAACGTCTCGGAATCTGTTTCCAAGCAACAGGGGGAGTGGCCAAATCGATGCCCCGCCCTGTGTAGGCGGGCCAACAGTAGCTCCTCCCCTCCCTGAAGAACGCTGAGGATCTTGGCGGTGAGTTCTGCGGCGGGCGAGTCCACGTGACGCCCGAGGTCCCGAAGCAACGGGTGTCTCTCGTCCAAGCTGTACGTGCTGGAGCAGAGCGTGTCTGACGGTGACCCCGGTGACCCCACAGGAGGTGAAAGGTCAGCTCCCACCCCGCTCTCGGCCTCACACAGACCTCGACCCCGCAGGTGAGCCTGACACACCTGAGTGTGTAAGAGATCCCGCAGGTAATGAGGGTACGAGGACAGATCTGAGGAGACAACAGGTGTGTTAGAATCAAACCACTGCGCGTATTTTAAACAGTATTTTTGTTTTAAAGAATGTTTTAATTGGGAAGCAACACATGTCTCTGTCCTGCTTATTTGGTTACAGAAGGATAGATGGATGGATGGATGGATGGATGGATGGATGGATGGATGGATGGATGGATGGATGGATGGATGGATGGATGGATGGATGGATGGATGGATGGATGGATGGATGGATGGATGGATGGATGGATGGATGGATGGATGGATGGATGGATGGATGGATGGATGGATGGATGGATGGATGGATGGATGGATGGATGGATGGATGGATGGATGGATGGATGGATGGATGGATGGATGGATGGATGGATGGATGGATAGATAGATAGATAGATAGATAGATAGATAGATAGATAGATAGATAGATAGATAGATAGATAGATAGATAGATAGATAGATACTTCATCCGTTAAGGAAATGCAAGTTTCCAGTAGCAACAATTAATTAAAAATAAACAAACAGGACAAAAAACAACAACTTTTTTTACACTTTATTTTAAGGTGTCATTGTTAGTGCATGTTAGTGTACAGATTTCATTCAAAATATCTTCATTTGTGTTTCGAAGATGAACGGGTTTATGGGTTTGGAACGACGCGAGGAAGAGTAATTGATGACAGATTTTTCATTTCTGGGTGAATTAACACTTTAATTGGCAGTGGAAACGTGTCGTACAGCGAGCAAGGTGTAAACCTGCAAGCTGTAGCCGAATAAAGAGACAAGCTGCACTGTAAAAAATAACCGTGATTTTAACGGTAAAATACTGTAAAAATGCTACAGTGCAAAACTGTTAATTGGTAAACAGAACGTTTCCGTACTATACACGGTAAATAACTGTGATTAAATTTAACGGTATTTTACTGTAAAATTATCAGTTTTTGAAAGTGAAAAAGAACAAATCATTGTATAATTTACAGTGAAAAACCGTAAATTGACATTCCCACAATTCCGGGAACTTCACATTTTATGTATTTTTGTTGAAATAACTATGGTTCCTCATAGTTTTATTGTTTTTTTTTTCTAATCAGTTATGTACATTAGGGTTATATGTTACATTTAATGTTGTTAAATTAATGTTTATTGCATTTTTTTTAATTTCATGTGTGTTACCATGATGGTGCTTAATGTTTGTGTGAATGACATTGTGCAGCTTCTTTAATTAAGTATTGCTTTTTTACAAGTATTCACTTGTGATGAGCTCATGTAACTGCTGTGATGATTGTTGGTTGTCAGTGTATTACAATGGTCTAAAACAGATATCAATACATCAATAAGTTGGTAAATCCACATTTTATCAGAAAATAAATTACGGTTTATTACTGTAAATTTTAAGTTAAGTCTGTAAAACCATTAACGTTCCTACCGTATTTTTAACGGTAAAGTTCTGGCAACCACAGCTGCCGTTTTTTTACCGTAAAATGTATGGTTTATTTTGTACAGTGTGGATGTGGTACAACTTTATCTCTCTCTCTCTCTCTACGGTGTGCTGCAGCAGAACACATTCAACTTGCAGGAGACATGAATGCTGGGATATCAAATAGCACCAGAGAGCAAAACTAAAGAGAGGGGGAGAATGGGGAATAGATGTTTTCTGAATGAAAGTAGGGCACTAGGACAATAATGTCTGCGCTTCGTTTCAGCGTTTAGTTTGAGGGGGAAAGAAAAAGAAAAACAGAAAATTGGTCATCATTAGCCTTAATAAAAATTAAAAAATGCTATAAATAATCAATAGATCATTATTGAAATAGCAACTTGGTGAATCGATACATGCTTCAACTCCACGAAGAGGTGCGCATGTGTTTTGCACTGACTCTGATTTATGTGTGTTTTATGATTGTGTGTGTGTACCTGTGCTCTGTGTGACGGGCTCGTTTGCAGGTAGAAAATCTTCATCGTAAGAATCATCGTTAGACTCGTCACCGTCCACTGAAGACCAGGCCCGAAGCTTTGCCTCCGCGATGGCAAACTGCTCTGCCACCCCTGATAAAAAAAACAAAACACACAATTCATGAAATTACATACATCATTACGTAATCATGTCAGTTACAATTGCCTGAAGATTACTGGAATACATAGAGACAGAGATACTTTATTAATCCCGAAGGAAATTAAGGTGTCCAATAGCTTATACACAGAGACATCTGCAAGAAAAAAACAAAATAAATAAATTAAATAAGAAAAAAGTGCAAAAAAAGAATACTTAATTAAAATAAAAATGTGAAAGATTTATTCACCAAATAGTTCAATTAAACATGTATATTGCGTCACACCCACCATCTGCCCCACTTCCTCCTATAAACCTTGTTTTTTTTCCCCAGTAAACTGTATGCCATTCCTTCATAATACACACACCATATTTAAAATAGATCCCACATATCGGTTGCTAGGCACTGCAGTCACTTTAACAAATGTAGCAGAGAGTGTGATGTGTCGCCGTGGAGACGGGCTGATAGATTCTTCTTTGATTGCCACATAGAACCCATATTTGATTGACAGGCCATTCTAAATGGAACACTGCCTATATTTGAAATTCTTATGACATCATAGCAGTGTCCTCAGGGAGACGGTTCATATCACACACAGCTCTGTCCAGACATGCTCACACATATGTGCAGTGCTTGGGTTATAAAAGCAATTAGCTAATTAACGCTCTCGCTGTGTCTCTGGTTTAATCGACAGGGCAAAGAATATATTTGACCACAGAAGTACTTGCGGCATATCTGCATAGAACTTACAAAATAAGAATAATACAGTAAAATAACAAGAGAGTGCAAGCAAATGAAGTCTCAATTAAAAAGCTAAATAATTAAAATGTCAATAGGTATAAAATAAAAGCTAAATATAATAATAGTATATATATATATTTCATTTCAATAGGCATAATATGCACAAAAATAAAGCAAAATAAATATTATCGTAATGGATGCCAAATAAAATGAAAATAAAATAAGCAAAATAAATCTATATGCGCAAAACAATAAAATACATTTCAATAAAAGTTAAATAAAATAAAACAAAATAACTAGGGCTGTCAAACGATTAATCGTGACTAATCACATCTAAAATAAAAGTTTGTGTTTACATAAAATGTGTGGGTGCACTGTGTATAATTATTTTGTATATATAAATACACACACATGCATGTATATTTAAGAAAAAATATATAATTTACTTGTATATAAAATATTTATATATAATATACATTATATGTAAATCTATATACAGTATATACATTAAAATATTTCTCAAATATATACAAGCATGTGTGTGTATTTATATATAATAATTATACACAGTGCACCCACACATTTTATGTAAACACAAACTTTTATTTTAGATGCGATTAATCGTTTTACAGCCCTAAAAATAACAATTATAATTCCAAAAGGTGCTATATAAAATAAAATAAACCAGCACTAACAAGCATTAACAAGTATGGATAATGCCATCAAGTCAGAAGTCTCTCTCTCTCTCTCTCTCTCTCTCTCTCTCTCTCTCTCCTTAGCTTGTGTTAATTCAGAGATTCATCCTTCCATTCATCTTTCACCCTTCGTCAGCAAACACTCACACAGCAAGTTTTGTTGAGGTTTGGCAATTTTCCTAGAGTTCAATTTGACCCACCGTGTCACTATGTGTGTGTGTGTGTGTGTGTGTGCAGTGATGGGCAGTAAATGCGTGTGGGCAAAAAACACACATGTTGACGAGGACATATAGCGCATGCACAAACAAAATTACATTAATAATTTTTCCATTTATGAAAAGGGAAATCCCACGACACTGACAGAGAGAGAGAGAGAGAGAGAGAGAGAGAGAGAGAGAGAGAGAGAGAGAGAGAGCTGTGAATGACTCTCTCAAGTTCAGCCCATAAATCGTCCTGCCGTCGCTGAGGAAAAAGCTTTGTCACACCAGCCTCATCCTGGGAAAGTTCGGATGGGAAATGTGAGGATATTAATGAATTGTTAAGGAAGCAGAATTAAGCGCACATAAACTGATAACTCGATTGGCTCGTCTGATTACTTCATTATCCTGTTAACAGTCACCGTCCCAGCAGCAGAAGCCGTGGCTCGCTTGACGTATTGCCTTTCTTCCCGTTCTGCAATAATCTAAAGAGTCCTCTTTAAAAAGGCATCAAAAGAGATCAAGAGTGATTTCTCCATTAATCAGATGCTTTGCATGCAACGAATGAGTTCAGTGGTGTCCAGTCCTTCTCTCCCATCATGCATTTGGCAGATGTTTTTATGCATTTGCATTTGATCAGTGCATGCATTGATCCCTGGGAAATCAAACCGATGACACGCTGTGGTGTTTAAAAAGCATTATCAGAACCAATCGACATCAACATCAATTCAAATAGACATGTGGTGATGCATTATATTACATGCACTGCACTATTATAGTGAGCACTTTCAAATCATTATAGATACTTTTGTATCAATTTAGATTTTTAGAAAGCTTTTTTCCAGTCAACCGGTTAAATTGAACAACTTTGCATCTGTGCTGCATGAAAGAGGCATGTAAAACACACACACACACGCTGGAGGTGGAAATCTCCTTCCTCTCTACACAATCTCAGGATTGGATGAACACGATATTTCGCCTATTTTTAAGAAGAGAGCGGACAACAGAAACATCATCAGTGCTTGAAGACTCAATTTTGTATTGTTTAGCAGATTTTTCCGCTACAGATTGATACGCATCGGACTCGAAGGTTTTTTTTGACGAATACGAAACTAACGCATATGAAAATTTCGTACTTAAAAGGGATAGTTCACCCCAAAAAAAGTTACATTTTGAAGCTTATTTAAAGTTTTTAAAAAAAAAAACACAAGCAGGTTATAACTGTGTGTTCTATGTCATAGATCAAAACGTGAAAATATTTAGAGGCTTTGTTCACCACAGACCTTATTTCAGGCGATTTAGCAAAAACCCATTCAAAAACCCATTGACTTTAGAGCAAGGGAACCGTAATGCTAAAATGCTAACTCACTTCCGCGATTTGGCCTACAGAGTGACGTCGTAACTTCGGCACTCTATAGACTGAGCCATTGACCAACTGAACCCTGGTCTGAAGTCAGTGATGCAGTATTAGTCGTTAGTAATGTGCGGGTTCACAACGCTTATTACACACAGGGACACAAAAATAAAAGGATTACAATGTAAAATATTAATATTGTAATGTGTACACAAAAACATGGCGGAATCCGGCTTGTCCCGTAGATGGTCTGCTAGCGCTTTAACCTCGAGCGCTCACACACAGACACAGCTTTAACCTCGCGCACGAGCAGATCGGGTTCCTCGCTAGAGAAGCGTTCAGTCTTTCCACTTGCAAATCCCGTCTGGTTAAAGGAGTAGTTCACTTTTCAAAAAGCTTTTGCTGATAATTTACTCGCCCCCGTGTCATCCAAGATGTCCATGTCTTTCTTTCTTCAGTCGAAAAGAAATGAAGGTTTTTAATGAAAACGTTCCAGGATTTTTCTCCATATAATGGACTTCAATGGGGTCCAAACGGTCCAAATGAAACTTTCAGTACAAACTGCAAACTTGTTCAAAGGGCTTTAAACGATTCCAGACGATGAATAAGGGTCTTATCAAGCGAAACGATCGCTCATTTAAAAAATAAATAACAAAGTTTCTTTCGCCGAATGAACCAAATGACTCAGAAAAAGATTTGTTCATTTTGCTGAACGAGTTCGAACAGGAGTGCGTTACAGAACAGAGCAAGGCGAGCGTTTGAGCTTATAAAACTTAAACTTTGTTATTTATTTATAAAACGAGTGATCGTTTGGCTTGATAAGACCCTTATTTATCGCCTGGAATCATTTAAAGCACTTTGAAGCTTCACTGAAACTCTCATTTGGACCTTGAACCGTTTGGACCCCATTGAAGTCCATTATATGGAGAAAATCCTGGAATGTTTTCATCAAAAACCTTAATTTCTTTTCGACTGAAGAAAGAAAGACATGGACATCTTGGATGACATGGGGGTGAGTAAATTATCAGCAAAAGTGTTTTCAAAAGTGAACTACTCCTTTAATAGCGAATCCGCCACGGCTCGAGCACAACTGGCTTTTGAAGGCAACGGGAGATGAGACTCTGATTGGTCGCTACGCCACATTTTAGACCAGCGCCGGGAGCGCCGAGCATTTTTCCCGTCATTAAACAAGCAGAAGTGGATTCTGGCACGCAGAAACTAAGGTTGCACCGTGAGCTTTAGACCAGCACTTAAGGCGGGCATACACTGTGCGATGTCTGTGCGATTTCAGCAAGGTACCTACTCACACTCAACGAGTAAATCGCATGCGATGCAAAGCCAAAGTTCAGGATTTATGTGCTCACACTGTACGGTCCGATCGTCGAGCTGCGACTTCACTGCTCACACTATACGTGTAATATCTGCGATAACCCCCTGGATTGCGCCTATAGACGTGTGTAGATATTGTCAAAACAAGCATCTGCTATCCATATCAAGATGATTTAGCATTTTCAGTTTATGCATTTAATTATTATTAGTATTATTGTATAAATTATTAGGGGAGGCCTATAGGCTAATTTTATTATTAAATTGATCCGCTATTATAATTAATTTGCCACGCAATATTTTCACAGCAGGATAATAAAATATTACACAATCTTACTCCTCATTAAAAATTGTCTAAAACATTTAGGTCGATTACAATTAATTATAGGCATATTAAATAACTATTAGCAGTCTATAATATGTCAGAACATTGCCATAATTAATCATCAATGAAAATTAAAAACAGGTTTATTTAAAAAAAAATTGTTTAACAAATTAATAAAAGAAGTGTTACATCGCATGTGGCTTGGAAGACGAAGACGTGGGTAATATTATCCATTTTGCAACACGAACTGGAGGTAAGCGACAGTAATTTGTAGCTAGTTTGAACTACAGAACTTAAAGATCTCCCTCTTTTCGTTTTTATTTTAATTTTATTTTTGCTGCAGATGAAATGGTTAAACTTCTGTTTTCGCGCAGGTGCAGTGAGGGAAAAAACACTGAGTTTAGGGCAATCGGTTCGTAGCGTTGCTTCAACTGTGCGAAAAGTCGCACGAGTCAGAATTCGGCTCAAAATCGGATGAAAATCGCGCAGTGTATGCCCGCCTTTAGCTGGTTAAAAGAGGGCCCAGTGTGTGTGTGTGTGTGTACGTCACTGACCGGCAGCGAAGCGCGCCTCCTGCTCTCCCTCGGACAGATGCGAGTATGACGTGAGGTGGGACTCCAGAGCGCTGGGAGCGTCCGTGGGCTTACACCAGCCCTTCCACTCGATCAGGTGCGCCACGCGCCCCTGCGCCATCGCCGTGGGCTTCGTCACATGATCTTTGACCACCTGCGAGATTCCTGCACACACACACAGAGACTCAGGGGTCAGCGACACCAACGCGGTATAATACATAATACATGAGGAATAATGCAGGTCACGGTGTCAGTCGGTGCCACACAAAGGACTCATCAAGTACGTTTACCGTGAAGATATCTTGTGTCGAAAGTTGTGCGTGTGTGTTTGGTTGTGTGATTTTTAAGGATAAACATTTGTATAATGACATGAGTATTATACTGGTATTGATTTATGAGGATATTTCCTATGTATTTTATACTGGACAAAATACAGTTTTTCCAGTATAAAAAAACATTACACCTATGGAATGTCCTCACATGTATAGCAAAACAAACCTGTGTGTGTGTGTGTGTGTGTGTGTGTGTGTGTGAGAGTCAGGTTTGGTGATCTTTGTGGAGACCACATGACCTACATTATGAGAACAATACAGCATCTCAATGTGTCTGAACCGAGACGCTTCATTATCAAATCTATTGTTATTGTCCTTTATTGCAGGGACTTTTGTTACACTTCCATTAATCAGCTTTAAATTACTCTGTTAACTATTGACAAGGTTTTAAATAGGGTGCATCACATACATCAACAGCCCAAAAAACAAAAACAAAAAACAGGTATTTGCCTTTTGGTTAACATCAACCAGCATTAAAATACTAACTATTGTTTATTTTTAATAACATTAAAATACTAACTATTAATACTAAGTTTTAACTCTAAACTAAACTAAAATTCAATGCATTTGACCAATAGTCAAATGGCCATATGCATTTAAAACCTTGTCAGCCCATATATCTGACAAAGTTTTAATAAGGTGCAGCTTAAACTAAACAGATATTTGACTATTGGTTAACATCAACAGTGTGATGTCTGCGACTCAAATAAAGAAAGATGTTTTTATAAGCAGAGCAAATGAATCATTACATTTCATTGACAGATTGTGAAAAAGACAAGGATTTATTGGTAAATGGACTGCATTGTGTGTGTGTGTGTGTGTGTGTGTGTGTGTGTGTGTGTGTACCGTGAAGAGAAGATCTAGCCAGCGCTGCGATCTCGTGAATGGTGAGAGCTCGTCTGGATTTAGGTAACATGTCGTTGCTGTCCTCAACATTTACCTGAGAGAAGACAACAAAACACTGAGTTAAACACTTTAACCAACAGCTGCATTTCAGAAAAACAATACAAACATTTCTCATCTGCATTTCAAAGATAGAATAGAATAGGATAGAATAGAATAGAATAGAATAGAATAGAATAGAATAGAATAGAATAGAATAGAATAGAATAGAATAGAATTCGGTGTCTCAGAACAGAAAGTAATTGTCTTGCTTAGATGGAGAAAACAGAAATAAAATAAAATAGAACAGAATAGAATATAATAAACTATGACTTGACTAAAATAGAACAGAATAGAACTTCAGTCCAGTAGAAAACAAAAATCTAGAACAGATGAAAAGAAAGGACAGCTGAACAGAAAAGACAAAAATATGAAACAATAGAAATACAGAATAGAATAGAATAGAATAGAATAGAATACTGTGTATCAGAACAGAAAGTAAGTGTCTTGCTTAGATGGAGAAAACAGGAATAAAATAGAACAGAATAGAATATAATATAATAAACTAGATGACTTGACTAAAATAGAACTTCAGTCCAGTACAAAAGAAAAATCTAGAACAGATGAAAAGAAAGGACAGCTGAACAGAAAAGACAAGAATATGAAACAATAGAAATACAGAATAGAATAGAATAGAATTCGGTGTATCAGAACAAAAAGTAAGTGTCTTGCTTAGATGGAGAAAACAGGAATAAAATAAAATAGAACAGAATAGAATTTAATAAACTAGATGACTTGACCAAAATAGACCAGAATAGAACTTCAGTTCAGTAGAAAAGAAAAATCTAGAACAGATGAAAAGAAAGGACAGCTGAACAGAAATGACAAGAATATGAAACAATAGAAATACATAACAGAATAGAATAGCTTTAATGCAGCAAAACAGAAAATAACTGTCCTGACTAGATGGAGGGAATCGGAGTAGAATAAAATAGAACAGAATAGAAAATGATAAACTAGATGACTTGACTTGAATAGAACGAAATAGAATAGAAGAACGGAATAGAATATAAGAACTTCAGTCCAGTAGGACAGAAAAAAAAATCTAGAACACATTAAAAGAATGAGGACAGCTGAATAGAAAAGAACAGAATATGAAACAATAGTGATAATTCATAACAGAATAGAATAGAATAGGCTAACTTTAATGCAGCAGAACAGAAACCAACAGTCCTGACTAGATGGAGGGAATCTGAGTAGAACAGAAAATAAGAAACTAGATGATTTGACCAAAATGGAATGGAATAGAATAGAAAAGATGAAGAATGTGTACAGCTGAATACAAAAGAACAGAATATAAAATAATAGAATTGAATAAAAACAATCCAGACATTTCTTCTCTGCACTTCCTGTCTAATAAAGACGAGCTACTGTATGTAAACTGAACTACAGGAATGTTTGAGTGTGTGGATCGCTCCCATGAGACTGTTCAGGTCACGGTGTGTGTGTGTGTGTGTGTAAGGTCACATGTGTATCTGTGTTGAGTCGTTCGTGTCTTCATCATCCGCAGGGACTCGCGGTCGACACGTGCACCTGGTGTGTGTGTGTGTGAGCGAGTGTGAGGGTAAACGTATTAGCGGAAACGTCATGGCAAAGTTAATGGAGCGGGTGGCAAAATAACACCAGATACATATTGAAATAAAAAAACGTGCGCTGATACACACTGAATATTCCCTACACAAGCTGGAGGTAATAACACCATTACAGTCTGCTGCCGTTCACACACACACACACACTCGCCTACTGCCCTACTGAACGGTGAGCTGAGATTCAGTCCCTGAGGAGCTCAAGCTCAGAAAAACAGCACAAACTCAATGAACAGCAGATCTGCCATTTACAGACGCTTCCATAATCTGCAACTGGCGACCTCTGACCTCAGTAGAACAACCACATCACACACAGGATAGAACAGATGAAGAGAGAATGGAATAGACGAAGAATAGAACAGAATAGACAAAGATAGAATTGAATAGATGAAGAATTGAATAGACAAGACAAAGATAGAATAGAATAGACAAAGATAGAATAGAATAAATGAAGAATTGAATAGAATAGACAAAGATAGAATAGATGAAGAATTGAATAGAATAGACAAAGATAGAATAGAATAGATGAAGAATTGAATAGAATAGACAAAGATAGAATAGAATAGATGAAGAATTGAATAGAATAGACAAAGATAGAATAGAATAGATGAAGAATTGAATAGAATAGACAAAGATAGAATAGAATAGATGAAGAATTGAATAGAATAGACAAAGATAGAAAAGAATAGATGAAGAATTGAATAGAATAGACAAAGATAGAATATAATAGATGAAGAATTGAATAGAATAGACAAAGATAGAATAGATGAAGAATTGAATAGAATAGACAAAGATAGAATAGAAGAATAGAACAGAATAGACAAAGTTAGAATAGAATAGATGAAGAATAGAATAGAATAGATCAAGAATAGAATAGAATAGATAAAGAATAGAATAAAATAAAATAGAATAGAATAGGTCAAGTCAAGTCACTTTTGTTTATATAGCGCTTTTTACAAAACGGATTGTTTCAAAGCAGTTTTACAGAGATAACAGGAAAATAATGTTGTAATAATATTGTTAAATATCAAATTAAATGTCCTCAACTAAACAAGGCAAAAAACAATGGCGACAAAGCGAAGAAAGGGGAAAAAGTGGCGACAGTGGCAAGGATCCAGACTCAGACGCTCAGTTCTCCTCTGGCCATTGAACGGACAGTGTGTGATTATGATTCAGGCGGCATTACAGGTCAGAGGTCAGATTGGATCAGAACATTAACTATATTTATCCAGTTCCATCTGGTTGGAGGTCGGAGTCATCACGCCAGTATGGAGACGAGTCAGAACAGAACAGACAAAGATAGAGTAGAATAGAAGAAGAATAGAATAGACAAAGATTTAATAGAATTGAAGAATAGAATAGACAAAGATAGAACAGAATAGACAAGACAAAGGTAGAATAGAATAGACAAGACACATTTAGAATAGACCAAGATATAATAGAAGAATAGAATAGACAAATATAGAATAGAATAGACAAAGATAGAATAGAATAGACAAGCAAAGACAAATTTAGAATAGACCAAGATATAATTGAAGAATAGAATAGACAAATATAGAATAGAATAGACAAAGATAGAATAGAATAGACAAGCAAAGACAAATTTAGAATAGACCAAGATATAATTGAAGAATAGAATAGACAAATATAGAATAGAATAGACAAAGATAGAATAGAATAGACAAGCAAAGACAAATTTAGAATAGACAAAGACAGAATAGAAGAATAGAATAGAAAAGGATAGAATAGACAAGACAAATAAAGAATAGACAAAGATAGAACTGAATAGACAAGGCCATATAGAATAGACAAAGATAGAACTGAATAGACAAGGCCATATAGAATAGACAAAGATAGAATAGATGAAGAATAGAATAGAATAAGATAGAATAGACAGGCAGATTAGAATAGGCAAAGATAGAATTATAACAAAACAGACAAAGACATAATTGAATAGACAAAGGTAGAATAGAATTCAGTGTATCAACACAGGAAATATCAGACTTGACTAGAATGGAATAGAACAGAATATAAAATAATACAAAACAGAATAGAACAGAATAGAGTAGAATAGAATAAAGATGACTTAACAGTCTAGACTATATGGATGGGTGTACAGTAGAGTAGAACAAAATAGAAAATGCAGAATACAATAGAAGGATTTCAGTGCAGTAAAACTAAGTAACTGTCTAGACATGGGTTATGCGTACAGTAGAATAGAATGAAATGGAACAGAATTGTACAGAACAGAAGAGATAAAAGGAGACTAATAGACTTTTCTACTCTAATCTAGAGTCAGACTGAATCTCCGCTTCTCAATTTGCATGCAAAGCAACCCTCTGTGCAGAGAGACGGACACACACACACACACACACACACACACACACACACAGAGAGAGATCCACAGGTTATAACAGCAAACACAGTAATAATTACAGCACACGCTCGACATCAGGAACCTCATCCGTCTGTCTGTGAGGCGGGAATACACATGT
The DNA here is from genome assembly GCF_016745375.1 of Pimephales promelas. Next base: position 2,790,346 of record NW_024121899.1, read on the forward strand.
ATATCCTCAGATATATACATAGCCTATATAATGTAATATATATACAAACACACGAACCCGCGACGCACTAGCACGGAAAACGACCAAAGACCCGCTTCAGAACATCCCCAAATATTATCTGCCTCTCAAAAGCGCGCGCGCGCGCGCGCGCACACACACACACACACACACACACACACACACACACACACACACACACGAACAGTGAGCATTGATACCGGCTCTCCGCTCGCTCCACACAGGAACAAAAGCTTCTCCATGGAGTCCGTGCTCACCGACACGCCGCGCTATTCCGCGGGAACTCGGAGAGAAACGAGCATTTCTATAGCAACCAGTCAGTCGCCATGGAACGAGTTCTCCAAGGATACGGAGGAATGATGCTCGATGACGTCACATGCAGCACGTTTGATCATCTGTCTCTCTCTCTCAAGCTTGTACAGTATTTCCATTACATAAGCAAAGAACAAATAATCATAAAGTCAATAAATAAATCAGTAAAAATAATTAAGCTTATATTTTTATATTAATTATTTTATATTACTTTATTTCTATGGTTCTCTATTGGTGGGTCATGACTCAAAATGGGTCATAGATCTGATAAGAAAAAAATATGTATAGTATATTAATGAAATATTAGAAATGTACACATTTTATACTTGCACTTATACTGTATAAAATACACATTTATGTCATATTTTATTAGCTAATTTGATGCAATACATTTGAAATTAATTTCTTTGTTTAGGTCTGATAAGCAAGAAATATTTTATTAATACATATCAGTATAAGATATTATTAGATATTTACACATTAAATTTTTATTTTATACTTACATTTGTACTAAAGTATTGAAAAGCTATAGTTTTATTACATATAAATATGAGCATTCATTTATTTATGCAGATTTATAGGTCTACATAAAACTAAATACATATACTCAAATATAGATTAAATTATGATAAATATAATTATAAATATAATATATATATATATATATATATATATATATATATATATATATATATATATATATATATATATATATATATATATATGTAGGAATGATGTAAAATGTTTCTCCCAGCCTTAGGGGGGAGCTGTGTTCTATGAGTGTTTCACTGTGTGAGTTAGGCCTTCTTCACATGGGTGGAGCTGTTTTTAATTCAGTTCTATTTTCCTTGTGGAAAGGTAAGGAGGGTTTTTTTGGTGTTCTCTGCCACATCTATTTAATTTCTTGAATTATATTGGCCATCCATGTTATTTTAGAAAATATATAACTGTTAAAGATGTCAACTAACATATATTTGCAGTTATTTGTGATGGATGGTTTTATATTTCTGATATTATTTAAAGAGTTGTAAATTCCATGTGGTGGGGTATATTTTTCTGTGTATTGTATGGTTATTATCATCTGTCTGAGTATTTTGGGTTTTGTTCTTTGTATTTTGGATGTATGTGACATTTGACATTTAATTGTCATATGGGGAAAGTTATTTTTTCCCAATCTTTGAGAATCCCTGTGATTTGATTGCTAATATAATTGCAGCTAAGGCTGTGCTGTTTTATTTTATAGTTTTGTATGCATTTTTATTTTTTAATATTGTTTACTAACAGTTCTATTTTCCTTGTGGAAAGATGTTGCGGTGTGCTGCGTACTGGCTGATGCAGAATAAGAGAGCCCAAAATAAAGTTGCTACCGTGATGACCACGATATTTGTGTCCTCCTCATTCAACACCATTTAAACACAACGCAGAGACATCTAGGGGAGCACACAGACGAAGAGGGTTACATCTTTGGTGCCGTGACCCGGATCGTTGGTTTCTACGTCAACGGAAGCAATCTGACAAATAAGAATTGTGAGTGAAAAAAAAAAAGAAAAAAAAAAAGAAACTTGTTTTAAAGTGACAGTGTTAAATAGATTGTTGAACTGAACTAAGTTTTGCATAAGGAGAATTATTTTTTTTTTTCTCCTTCTGTCTCTGAACTTTTGATATTGTGTTATATAAGAGTGTTAATTTATTGATTTGAGTAATACATTTGTGAACTGCTGTGTCTTTGGAAGCAATTAACTTTTTTTGGTGTGTGCATTCAGGCGTTTAAATCTCTTGAAGTGGATATTTTTTTATTACTATTTTTTTTTGCTCTTTTCCATTTACCTTAATTTATGATAATTTGCTGAGTGATTACAGGAAACATCAGATACATATACAACACATTCACTAACAGCATTAATTTACACTCAACTATTTTTTTCCATATTTCTATATTATCAAACACTACACACAGTGTATTGCACACTACATACACATTGTGTATTGCATAGAAGAGGAAATTGAAAGAAGTCGAAGAGAAATGCAGGGGCTCCAGGAAACCACCCCTCATCGACCACCTCCTCATCCCCAAGTACCACCAAGGCAGCCCTTCCAGGCCACCCCATGGCTACCAGTAAAGCAGGACAAAATCCAACAGTATGAAATAAGCATGCCCGTCGATGTGAGTATTGAAACTGTATCACAGCAAAATGATGACTCCCAACAGTCTGTCAGGCCAAAGACTAGGCAGCTAGCTGTACATACGGAGAATGTGCCCCCCTCAGCAGTGAGCTGGCAACAGTTGGGCACCTGCCCCAGCACTTTTGTGCAACATCAGCCCTCAGCTCATGCCCAAGGCCCAGATAACCCATTCTTTGGACTTCCAACCCCCATGCCCATGTCTTCTGTGAGCCCACACCCATCTAATGTGCCTACTGTTTTGTCCCAAACTAACATTCATGACAATGTCACTACCATTCAGGCTTCACCACATGTGGCCAGCAGAATGCCAACTGGTTTGTCGCCTTCTCCAAATGACCCATACCTGCCCCCAGCGTTGACTGTGCCGCCTAAAACTTACATTCCTACTTGTCCAGGTATGATCCAGGCACCCAATATGTACACTTCTCCATATGGCCTGCAGTCTCCTTCTGCAATGGCTGTTTCACCCCAAACCAACTTTCCAGGTCATCCAACGGCCTCTCAGGTTCCTCCATCCTTCTGTTATGGTGTGCCAAATGCCATTTACTCAAAACCACCTGACACAGTCCAGCCCCCTGCACCTCCTGTCTTGTCTGGACCCAACTTTCTGCAGAAGACAGACTCTGTTCTAACACACCGAAATTACGATGATCGGCAGCGCACCTTACATTCGCATTGTGCCGTTGTGTCATCCTCCTCCCCTCCTGGGTATGCTCCTATGACAGTGCCGGTGTCTCATGGTTCACATATGTATGCACAACAACCCATTTCAGTGCAAAGACCTCAGACTGCACCTCCGCATGTGGCTCATCAGCAAGATGTATACATTCCTTCTACTGGAATGACCACGCCACAGCCCAGCTTTACACAGACACATCAAGTTCGAAATGTGCAAGTGTTTAGCGGTGGCCCTGATTGCAGGATACTCATTGAAGACTGGATAAGAGATATGAAGTACCTCCTTGATGCTGGAGGAATGCCCGAAAATCTGTCCTTTTCTACTGTAGTGCGACATTTGAGTGGTGAAGCCAGGAGGCTAGTTCTGAATCTCCCTCCTAAAGAGCAGATTGCCAGCAGAGCATTTGAAGAACTACGAGCTGAGTATAGTGATATGCAGACGTCCCTGGACCCCTTAGCTGATTTCTATGAGAGATACCAGCGCCCTGGCGAATCAGCTTGTTCATACGCCATTGCTCTGGAGGCCACTTTACGTTCAGTGGAAGATGCTCAGTATGGAGGCCAACCTTTCCCAGACCGGGACGGAAAACTGACACGTCAGTTCATGAGAGGATTGAGTGATGAAGAGGTTTTTCACAGGATAGCTCCGATGAAGCCTAGACTTTTAAGTTTTCGTGAACTTCAAGCAGAGCTTCGTAACCTTGCTCGGGAGACAAGGAAGTTTCAGACACAGCCAAAGGCCAAAAAGACGTACACACAGGCACAGTTTACGACAGTGAGTGGAAACCTGAGTGGTGAAAAGCCGAGAACAGAAAAGGGAAATAGGCAGAACACAGACCTTACTGAACTCACAGCCATGGTGAAGAAACTGGTGAGCAGTCAAGAGGATCAGCTTAACAGATTGATGCAGCTGGAGGCTAAAGTTGGAGCATCACCACAGACTGTGTTTCCTCACACCCAGAGACCTCAAGAGAGTAGTGACACTGCAGTGAGGGGCGTAGTGTGCTATCGTTGTGGAAAACCGGGACACATTGCACGTCTGTGTCGGACAGTGATGACTGATGAAGCAACCCAAGCTGAAATTGGAGCAGAGTCCAGGAAGGATTTAAATGCTTAGGGCCTGTGGTTATCGGGGCAACTACAGGCATGCAACAGAGTCCCCAGCATCATGAAACGGGCAGGTCAAAACCAGCTGATACCCCGCTGGTGGGTCCCTGTAATGAAGGGGTGGTTGGAGTGAATGGAGAAATGTGTACGGCTCTCATTGACTCTGGCTCTCAAGTAACCACAATTACTGATGAGTTCTGGCGCCGGCATCCTGTCCTACGTTTTCAGGAATTGCAGCCATCAGACATCCCCATTGCTGGTCAACCCGTATCTTATGTTGGTGTGCTTTGCATCAACCTTAAGTTTTTGGGAAGGGTCTACTCAAATGTTCCTGCTTTTGTTGTCCCTGTGACGGAGTACCGATCCAGTGTTCCATTGCTCATTGGGACTAATGTAATAAGGATCTCCAGAAATGACCTTCAAGCATCATATGGCAGAAAATATCTGGCCAAAGTGAAGTTGACCAATCCTGAGTGGCACTCTGCAATGGTTGCTGTGAGTAAAAGTGAACCTGGTGGATCTACAGGTAAAGTTGGTCAAGTACAGTATGCTGGTCACAGAATAAGGATACCAGCTGGTAAGGAGCAGGATGTTATTGGCAGAGTTGTGGGTGGACCGAAGAAGACACAATATACAGTTCTAGTGGAGAGCCAGTCCTCCAAAAGGGTTCCAGAAGGCCTTATGGTTGCCAGGCTGCTTGCTAATGTTGAAAAAGGTTGTGTTCCCATCCGACTCTTAAATCTGTCTGGAAAGGAGGTTATTGTCAATCCGAAGACTCTGCTGGCAGATGCTTTCCTGGTTCAGAATGTCATTGAAGGGGATGAAAAGTGCCACATGCTGCGCCAAAACCAGGTCATGTGTTCGAGTCAGTGTGAGAATTCAGTGACAGCATCTTGTCAAAGTCAGCAGCAGACTACCAGTGTTGAGTCTGTTAATGGTATGACTTGTGGAGTTGATCTTAGTGCTGCAGCAGTGGAAGGTGAGGAGCAGTTGGCGTTGCTTCAGGATTTGCTGAGGAGAAATGCTGATGTCTTCTCCAAACACTCCATGGACTATGGACATACTACCACTGTGCAACATGAGATACCTCTGGTGGATTCTAAACCTTTCCGCCTCCCTTATCGCAAAATACCCCCCTCTCAGTACCAGGAAGTGAGGAAGGCCATTTCAGAGATGGAAGAAGCTGGAGTCATTCGGCCAAGCAAAAGTCCCTATGCATCCCCCATCGTTGTGGTTTCTAAAAAAGATGGCTCCCTGAGGATCTGCGTGGACTACAGGAAACTGAATTCCTGCAGTACCAGAGACGCTTTTCCACTACCAAGGATAGAGGAGGCATTGGAGGCGCTGGGAAAGTCAAAGTTCTTCTCGACACTTGATCTCACGTCTGGTTACTGGCAAGTTGAGGTGGCTGAACATGACAAGCTCAAAACTGCTTTCAGCACCCCCATGGGTTTATATGAGGCCAACAGGATGCCGTTTGGTCTGCAGAACGCCCCCTCAACTTTCCAAAGATTGATGACCTGTTGCTTTGGTGATCTGAACTTTGAGAGCCTCCTTATCTACCTTGACGACCTAATTATCTTCTCTAGGACTTTTGAAGAGCATCTCGAGCGGTTGGAAGAAGTGTTCAGCCGGCTCCGCAAACATGGTCTGAAGCTGAAGCCTCAAAAGTGTAGTCTCCTAAGGAAGGAAGTTCAGTACCTGGGCCATGTGGTGTCTGCGGAGGGTATTCATACAGATCCTGAGAAGATAAGCAGAGTCAGAGACTGGAAGCGGCCGTCGAGTGTGAAGGAAGTGCTGGGGTTCGTTGGTTTCGCTGGGTACTACAGGCGGTTTATCAAGGGATATGCAACATTGGCGGCACCTCTGTATAGACTTACCTCTGGAGACCCAAAGAAGAAGAAAAGAGGGGTGAAAGGAACTTCTGGAACTGTGAAACCGTTTGAGTGGACAGATGAATGTGAGAGAGCGTTTGAAGTACTGAAGGAGAGACTAACTACAACACCAATTTTGGGTTACCCTGACTTCAACTTACCATTTCTACTACAAACGGATGCTTCTGGTGAGGGTCTTGGGGCGGTCCTTGCACAAGTTCAAGACGGTGTGGAAAAAGTAATTGCGTATGCAAGCCGAGGTTTGAGACCACCAGAAACCCGCTACCCCGCACATAAGTTAGAGTTTTTGGCTCTAAAGTGGGCTGTTACAGATAAGTTTTATGATCACCTTTATGGGCATAAATTTTCTGTGCTCACTGACAACAATCCACTTAAATATGTGATGAGTACAGCGAAGCTCGATGCCACAGGTCAGCGTTGGGTGTCACAGCTTGCCATGTTTGACTTTGACATAGAGTACAGACAAGGGAAGTCCAACTCTAATGCTGACGCACTCTCAAGGATGTCTAATCAAGAGGTCATAGAAACTCTTCAGTCCTGCCCACAGTGCATTTCCTCCACGCAGAAAGTCCAGTCCTGTGGAGATGAGTCAGGGAGGAAGGACGATGTTTGGGAGCATGAAGAGAGAACTATTGTATGCCAAGATGGAGAGTTTCTGGGCCAGGTTGATGAGCTAGCCAATCCATTTGATGGAGCGGGTACTGATGCGCTGCCTGCAATGACAAAGCTGGAGATCAGAGGATGTCAAAAAGAGGACCCTGTCATTGGGCCAGTCCTCCATTACAAGACACTAAACAAAAAGCCAAGACGTGGAGAAAGATTGGAAAAGGGAAAAGACGCAAGGCTTCTCTTAAAAGAGTGGAGGAGGCTGGTGGTCAATGATGGAATTCTTTACAGGCAAGTTAAGGATGTTCAGGGACGGTCCATTGCTCAACTGGTCTTGCCAGAGAAAATGCGACTTTTGGCTAAAACAAGTCTTCATGACGACTCTGGTCATTTGGGATTTGAGCGTACTTTGAATCTGTTCCGGGAACGATTCTTTTGGCCAAGGATGCACTGTGAAATAAAGTCCTGGTGTGAGCAGTGTGAAAGATGTTGTCTGAGGAAAACTCCCACTGGAAATAGGGCTCCGCTGGTGAGCATTCACACTAGTGCCCCTATGGAACTCATCTGCATGGATTTCCTTGTCCTGGAGAAGTCTAAGGGAGGAATAGAGAACGTCCTGGTGGTCACCGATCATTTCTCAAGATTCGCCCAGGCTTACCCCACAAAAGACCAGAAGGCTGTCACTGTGGCAAGGGTGCTGTGGAAGAATTTCTTCTGCCGATTTGGTTTCCCAGCAAGACTCCATGCCGATCAAGGCAGAAATTTTGAGAGTACAGTAGTCAAGGAGTTGTGTAAGCTGACGGGGATTACAAGGACTCATACTAGCCCCTACCATCCCCAGGGAAATGGGACCACTGAGAGATTTAATAGAACTCTGATGAATATGTTGGGCACACTTGATCCTGATAAAAAAACGAAATGGCATGAATACCTTGATGCACTGACACATGCTTACAATTGCACTCAACACGATTCGACTGGGTTCTCCCCATACTTCTTGATGTATGGCAGACATCCACGACTGCCTGTTGATCTCCTTTTTGGCCTGTCAACAGCAAGAGAACCATGCGAGTACAGTGAATATGTTCAGACTCTGCATGAGTGCTTGACCTATGCTTATGAAGAAGCAGACCGAATGTCGAGGCATGCTAAGGATCTTCAGAAAAAGCACTATGACAAGAAAGCCAGAAGCCAAATGTTCCAACCGGGCGACAGAGTGATGGTGAAAGTGTGTTATGTCGAGGGGAAACAGAAGCTAGCTGATAGGTGGGAACCATGTCCGTATATTGTGGTGAAGAAACAGCCAGGAATTCCAGTGTATGTGGTTCGTCAAGAAGATGGTGACCGGGAAAGAATCATCCACCGAAATCTTCTGTCCCAGTGCATGTTTTTCCCGATGAGCCCCAAGTGCTTTGTACGAGAAGAGCCTGACATGGAGGAAGTGTCTGGAATGGACTCAAGTATTTCAGAAGAAGAGGAAGTAATGGAGACAATTGAAAGTGGAGACAGTGGTACTGTTACCCAGTTTACAAGTGTGGAATGGCCAGATGTTCTGGGCGAAGAGCATGAACAGAATGGAAGTCAATTGAAAGAGACCGTGAGTGAAAAGGAGGAGCATGAAGACCAGACGTCGTTGGAAGTCTCCAGTCCTGAGCGGCCAGAGAGGAGATATCCTGAGCGGAAAAGACGCCCTCCAAATAGACTCTCCTTGGAGATGCATGTCCTCCAAAGTGAGATTGACAAGGAGAAGGTGGAGAGAGGAAGGAAATTGTGGGAAAAGGCTAAAGCGAAGAAGCAGCTCTACTTTAGCAATACAAACACACATACACACCCCACCCAGACACATCAAAGTTAATCTTAAGATTTAAACTGATTTAATTTTGTTTTTATTTTTAGTGATGACTGGGACGTAGTGTTAATTTCGTTAACGAAAACTAAACGAAAATATTTTCGTCAACGCACATTTTTCACCGAACGAAAACTAGACGAGACGAGACTAAAATCCCCACTAATAAACAATAACTGGGACTAAATCAGAAATAATTTTCGTAGACTAATAAAGACGAGACGAAAATGCAGTTCGGTAAATAAAGACTGGGCTAAAATCTATGGACATTTTAGTTCACGAACAAAGACGAGACGAAAATTACATCTTATTATATGATATGGTTTTGTCAAATACTGTCTCCTCCTCCGCCTCCTCCTCGTCAGCTCTTCCGCCACAGCGGCCACACACACCCACGTTCAAACCTGGAGCGGGCGGGCACAGTCAGAGTAGCCTACACAACACACATGGAGCAGACAGGAGCTGGATTCACGGTGAGGCGGCGGCGACAGGTTAAAAGTAAACATGCTTTGCACGGGGCTCGTGAGAAAGAAGAGACGTGATATATGGACACATTTTGTTACAATGATAAACTAACTAATGATGGCTAACTTTCATAGCATTTAGTATCCAGGCTGGCTATGTTGCGTTAGCTTCTTAGCACGTAGCGACCGTAGCCACTTGTTGATAGAATTGTATGTGAAGTTTACTGTCCAGTATACTGGCCGGGCAACTATAGTTTCAGTTAAATTTGATTAAAGCAGACAGACGCTTTAAAAAGATTAGTTAAAACGATTTCATACGTTCTAGCAATCTATGCCTTGTTTCACCTTAAATACTGTACCTTTATATACCATGTGAACTAGCTGGCAGGAAAGCACTTTTGTTGTATCAGTTGGAGGTTTTTTTTTTTTCACAACATTGACCTCAAATCTATTTATTTTATTATTCTATGTGAACTAGCTTTAAACAGCCAGCACTTGTGTTAAGTTCATAATACACTTTATTTTTATTTATTTGTTTCCTTTGTCAGGTGTATTTTATTTGTTTTAATGCAAGCATTTGTGTTTGTGTCTTTGAACCTTAACAATGTTCAAAATAAATATGCAAATATTGTCAGAACATCTTCCATGTCTGCATGTGTTCCTTAAAATTGTGTTTTTTTATCAAAAAGATGAGAGAAAATGTTGAAATGTGAAATAATTTTAGGAAATGTTAAATATTATCTGCTGACAAAAAAGTAAAAGGTTAAAATGATGTCCTGACTAAAACTAGACTAAAATGTTGACAGTTTTTTTTTTTTTTGACTAAAACTAAACGAATAAAATTATGTTTTCTTGGACTAAAATAAAGACTAAAATGCTCGACTTATAGTCGACTAAAACTAGACTAAATAAAAATGGGATGATGTCGACTAAATGTGATAAAAACTAATAAGCGATGCTGAAACTGGACTAAAACTGAAACTAAATTTAAAAATGGCTGGTAAAATTAACACTACTGGGACGGCATCATTTAAAGAGGGGGTGGATGTAGGAATGATGTAAAATGTTTCTCCCAGCCTTAGGGGGGAGCTGTGTTCTATGAGTGTTTCACTGTGTGAGTTAGGCCTTCTTCACATGGGTGGAGCTGTTTTTAATTCAGTTCTATTTTCCTTGTGGAAAGGTAAGGAGGGTTTTTTTGGTGTTCTCTGCCACATCTATTTAATTTCTTGAATTATATTGGCCATCCATGTTATTTTAGAAAATATATAACTGTTAAAGATGTCAACTAACATATATTTGCAGTTATTTGTGATGGATGGTTTTATATTTCTGATATTATTTAAAGAGTTGTAAATTCCATGTGGTGGGGTATATTTTTCTGTGTATTGTATGGTTATTATCATCTGTCTGAGTATTTTGGGTTTTGTTCTTTGTATTTTGGATGTATGTGACATTTGACATTTAATTGTCATATGGGGAAAGTTATTTTTTCCCAATCTTTGAGAATCCCTGTGATTTGATTGCTAATATAATTGCAGCTAAGGCTGTGCTGTTTTATTTTATAGTTTTGTATGCATTTTTATTTTTTAATATTGTTTACTAACAGTTCTATTTTCCTTGTGGAAAGATGTTGCGGTGTGCTGCGTACTGGCTGATGCAGAATAAGAGAGCCCAAAATAAAGTTGCTACCGTGATGACCACGATATTTGTGTCCTCCTCATTCAACACCATTTAAACACAACGCAGAGACATCTAGGGGAGCACACAGACGAAGAGGGTTACATATATATATATATATATATATAAAGTAACAATATTTCTCAACTAATAGCCTATTCATTTTTTTGTATAAATTAAACATTTTAATTTTAATTAGAGGAATGTGCATTGTATAAAATTAAATATTAAATAAGTATAAATGTATGCATGGTAGCCTATAAATAAACAGAGAAAAGTGTTTGCACGCAGAAATCCTGTGGGTTATTCCCTGCTGTCGCGCGACTGTTAAATGACTTTTAGTCAAAGGCAAAACGCATTAGTGCAGCGACGCTGTGTATTCGGTTAGGGCAAAAACACATTAAAGAATTAATTGCTAATTACTCAGAGAGTGACTCGTGAATGATTAGACGACTAACTAGTGAATGTCTAAATGAAAGTCAGAGTGAGGAACGCAAGTGGCCCGGGTTAATTAGGTCATTATCCATCCGAGACAAGCTGAGAAAACAGTTTTCTGCCCCGGACGTCGAGTCTTAATCAGCTCACATCTGAAAGAACAACGCGCGCGTCAGTGAGGGCGTTGTATGAACGCGCGACGCGATTGCTAACCATGTATAGCTAATGATGACAGGAATAGCTGGTGAACGCCAGGCCTCGGAGCGCGATGGCAGAAGCGTTGAATAATAAGATCGTATTTTCGAGATGAACGAACATGAACAATGTCGTAAATACGAGTGGGAAACTCGGGAAGCCTCGATCTTTGCAAGTTGTGGGCGTGTCACACTGTAAAAATATAATTTCAAGATTTGTTATCACTACATTTTTTCTTTTGTCAAAACAACTTAAATAATTTATTTAGCTGAGACAACTTATTATTTTGAGTTTCTGATGATAAAATCAATCTCCTTCAATGTATTAACTCACTTTTTCCAGTTCAATCAACTTAAAATTTTAAGGCAACCAGGTTACTTACTTTTTTTTTAGTAAAACCAACATTTTTTTTTTTACAGTGTGACAATCATGATGAAATACCACAATACTTAAAGGTATTTATCAGTGATATTGTCAGGCTTTTCTATTTACAGCGAAGAGTAAGCTGCACAGAATATGATGGCATTATAACAACGATTCAGTGGTTTCGTAAATTAATTAAAACACAAAAAAGCCAAGCACACCTGATCTTTATTCTTCGTTTTAGTGTATGTGTTAAGAGAAAGGACACCGCCATCTTTGACTTTGCAGCATTAATCAGCTCCCATTTGACAGAGTGACGCGCGCGTCAGTGAGGGCGTTTGGGAGGCGTTGTGTGAAAGCGCGACTGCCAACCATGTATGATGATGACAGAAATAGCTGGTGAACGCCAAGCCTTGGAGCGCGATGGCAGAAGCGTTGAATAAGTGTCCCACTTTCAGCTTTCTAATACCCGCCAACGCGCGACGCGGGGCGAATGACAGGAGAGGAAGGGAAAGGGGCGAGTGCCGGTTCCGGACGCTGTGAAGTATAAATGGAAATGGAACAGATTGAGAGGAAACTTTGGCACCTTGAGGTAACGGTCCGAGTGCCCAAATGTCCCGCCCAGGCCGCGCGCCAAACTGGTCCGCGTGTTTCCCAGCAGCACGAGGTCTGAGGAGGAGCTCCTCGCGCTCCAGTCCACGCGCAACCCTTCGCCCGCCACTGTGGGGAGAGAGGATCGAGCTCAGCCAATCAGCACTGACCCCACGGGCCGAAGAGCACTGCCATGGCAACCACACCATCACCATCCCTCTGATACTGGGCTGATAGATAGATGGATACCTAAAATATCTGTGCTGAGTAACGATTAATCGCGATTCATCATATACGAAATAAAAGTTTGTGTTACAAGATTTGTTATCACAACATATTTTCTTTTGTCAAATCAACTTTAAATAATTTATTTAGTTGAGATAACTTATTATTTTGAGTTTCTGATGATTAAATCAATCTCCTTCATTGTATTAACTCACTTTTTCCAGTTCAATCAACTTAAAAATTTAAGGCAACCCAGGTTACTTACTTTTTTAAGTTTAACCAACAATATTTTTTTACAGTAGTAATCACAACATTTTTTCTTTTGTCAAATCAACTTAAATAATTTATTTAGTTCAGATAACATATAATTTTGAGTTTCTTATGATTAAATTAATCTCCTTCATTGTATTAACTCACATTTTCCAGTTCAATAAACTTAAAATTTTAAGGCAACCAGGTTACTTACTTTAAGTTTAACCAACAATATTTTTTACAGTGTTAGTAATCACAACATTTTTTCTTTTGTCAAATCAACTTAAATAATTTATTTAGTTCAGATAACATAACATTTTGAGTTTCTGATGAATCTCCTTCATTGTATTAACTCACTTTTTCCTGTTCAATGAACTTAAAATTGTAAGGCAACCAGGTTTCTTACTTTTTTTAAGTTAAACCAACAATATTTTTTTTACAGTGTAGTATATATAAATACACCCACATGCATTAAGAAATATTTTCATGTTTGTACATAATTTATAGCCTATTATACATCAATAAAATCATATACATACATAAGTGTTTATACAAAATAATTATACACGGTATGACACAAACTTTTATTTTGGATGCGATTAATCGCGATTAATCATTGCCCAGCACTATATGGATGGCAATTAAAGACAGACAGATATATATATATTATAATCTTCACATTTATATAGCTAGCTACATTTCTACTGGGATATTATATAAACTAATAATTTTAATATGGTTATATTAATATATTTAATATTATAATAATATTATGTTATTATTATTGCATTTACATGTACTAAAGTATAAGAAATAGATCTAAATAGACAGGTGACGAGACGTCCTTTTCCCTTTTTTAAATAAATAAATTAATATAGTTCAAAAAGTTCAAAATACAAATCTGTTGCTTCCTCATACTCACATTTATCCTGAAATGCACAAATGATGGAACAACAGTATATTTTACAAGTATAAGCTGATGCTTTATTGGCTGTAGATCATAAACAATGAACGGTCTTGCTTTTGGAAATCAAGACAGTCGTCAAATCTAAATCTGACTTCAGGTGTTCGATTCTATTTCTCAAGTTGTTTTTTTTTTAACGTAAGATTCACGTGATAAAACGAGTTTCAGAGGAATAAAGTGCGTCAGGTTAGTTTGGAGGAAAGACCAGCAGATCATTCAAGCTGATGCACCAGCATCTCGATCGACTGACACACAGATCAACACCACAGGCCTCCTCACATCTAATGTCACACACCACACTCCCTCAGCGAGACGTCGTCACACACCACGGATGACATCATTTCCTGTGTGCATGTGCTCCCAGTTCATTAACACTTACATGTTGACTAGGAGAAACATTCCCATGGGAAACGCCAACTACTGTATATAGAGTTCAGTTCTGCATCATCTTATGTGCACCATGTTGAGAACTTGGACGATTACAATAGCGCTCAATATTTAAATTGTCTAAATGTCAAAGTATGTCCATACCACAATTATAACGATAATGACACAAAGTAATGATATTGTTGAACCTATTTTTTATTATCCGAGCTGATAAACCATAAAATCATTGACAAGCAATGCATTCAATACTTATAGTTTTCATCCTTGGTGTCATATTTCATCACAAAATCATTAGAACATAAATTACATTTAACAAAGGAAAAGAAGCCTAACAATATTTGTTAACAATATTTATAATGTATGTATTTATAAATATAGCTAATAATATTTAAAATCTTTATCATTTATGAGTTTGTATAAGATCATGACAATTCTTCATTGCCCTCACCAATTCACATTATTTTAATGCAAACCGCTAAACAATTATCATTACTGTAATGGCAAAAAAAAAAAAAGTAAAAATTTGTATAAAAAGACTAGATTTATACCATCCGTGACAATAATTAAAATGACAAATTTACAAGTAAAATATCCCGTCACATTATAATTATGATAATTTGGACATTAATGCAAATGTCATGTCACAATGCAAACAATCGTAAAATAGGTTTCAATTTCCTTTTGCAAAATACAGTCAAATCAATAATTATTCAGACACCATATATAATTGTGTATATTTTTTTCTACAAGTGGGTGCAGGACACTATAGTTCATTAATGAAAGTGTCTGAATACATGTGGGTTTGACTGTATCATTTCTCAGTTCTTTCTTTTGATTTCAGGGACGAAATTTGAACCAGCTACCCTATCTCACGACCAATTCGTACGAGTGATTCAAAAGTGGCTAATTCATACGACCTCACTCGTACGATTTTGTACGATTTGTCTAAACCCACGTGACGGTTATGTTTAGGGGCGGGGTCAGGGGTAGGTCATTCGTACGAATTCATACGAATTGGTTAATTCGTAAAATATGTAGTGAGGTCGTACGAATTGTTACGAATTAGCCACCTCGTAAAATTTGTACGAATTCCCGTGAGATCGGGTTGGAACCAGACATATGCACTCCAGATGATCCTTTAGAAACATTAGTGACAACCTCTGTGAGCTTAAACCAGTGTGTGAGATAAAGGTCAGAGGTTAAAGCCCTACCGTCCCGTTAAAGGAGTAGTTCACTTTTAAAAAAACTTTTGCTAATAATTTACTCACCCCCATGTCATCCAAGATCTCCACGTCTTTCTTTCTTCAGTCGAAAAGAAATTAAGGTTTTTGATGAAAACATTCCAGGATTTTTCTCCATTTAATGGGAACCAAACAGTTCAAGATCCAAAAGACAGTTTCAGTGCAAACTGCAAACTGTTCAAAGGGCTTTAAACGACACCAGACGATGAATAAGGGTCTTATCAAGCGAAATGATCACTCAGAAAGTTTAAGTTTTATAAGCTCAAATGCTCGCCTTGCTCTGTTCTGTGATGCGCATTCGTGACTTTTCTGTTCGAACTCGTTTATCAAAATGAACGAATGTTTTTCCGTGTCATTTGGTTCATTCAACGAATGAAACGAACGAATTGACTCGGGAAAAGATTCGTTCATTTTGATGACTGTCACGAACGCGCATCACAGAGCAGAGCAAGGCGACCATTTGAGCTTATAAAACTTAAAATTTATATATTTTTTTAAATGAGCGATCGTTTCGCTTGATAAGACCCTTATTCATCATCTGGTGTCGTTTAAAGCCCTTTGAACAGTTTACAGTTTGCACTGAAACTGTCTTTTGGACCTTGAACCGTTTGGTTCCCATTGAAGTCCATTATATGGAGAAAAATCCTGGAATTTCTTTTCGACTGAAGAAAGAAAGACGTGGACATCTTGGATGACATGGGGGTGAGTAAATTATCAGCAAAAGTTTTTTTAAAAGTGAACTACTCCTTTAACACCCCGGGCTCCAATCGTGTTGGGTTTCCTCTGCTCTCAAACCTCTTTCCTAATGAGGGTCAATAAAACCCAATCCATGCAGACAATAGAGACAGCGAGGGACGTGGACGACCGCGGAGGTCCACCAGTCAGTCTGGACTCCAGCAGGGGTGTTCGTTTCCCTCAATGACACCATTTTACTTTTAACCTAATCTCATGGAAACATGCCAAGAACTCATCCACTCACCGGCCACTTTATTAGGTACAGTAGCGAGTCAGATCTGCTTCCGGAGATTCAACAAGCTGCTGGAAACATTCCTCAGAGATTCTGGTCCACATGACATGATGATGAGCCTTGTAGCCAAAGGAATATGGTCACTGTGGTCATGAAGGGAAGGACGAATCCCCAGCACCATTAAACCCCCTGATACAAGGCAGGATGATCCATGCATTCCTGTTGTTTATCTGATTATTGCAGCAGAAATCCAGAGCCAATGTTTCTCCAATCGTCTGTTGTCCAGTTTTGTTGAGCCTGCGTGAATTCTGTTCTCATCTGACAGAAACTTCTGCTGCTTCAAGGTTTGACGTGTTCAGAGATGCTCTTCTGAAGACCTCAGGTGTATCGATTGCTCATTTGAGTTAATGTTGACTTCCTATCAGCTGGAACAGTCATTCTTCTCTAACCTCAGACATCAACAAGGCCTTTAGTCTGTTTACATTCACTCAAAGCGAGAAATCCAGCTTTTAATGTTGTTTATATGTAGGGTTGGGTATCGTTTGAATTTGAACGATTCTGATTCCGATTCCTTGTTTCGATTCCGGTTCCTAACGATTCTCGATTCCGATTCTTTTAAGAGGCAGGGTCAAAAAAGTTTAGCTAACCTTGCTAACCAACGGCTTTTCTGAAGGAAATACTCCTTTTGTCACAAATTTAGCATTTTGCCGAGATTTCGTTATTTTTAGAAAAGTGAAGCCACACTTTGGATCGCCGACGTAAGCTACTCATGTTCAACTCGCGCGGTTATGCCAACATTTTTTGGTAGACGCTTCTTCATTGGTGTTGTTCAGCGGTTTCTTCTTCCGCTCGGCGGACTGTGAATATCGAAACTAGGAATCGAAATTTTAACTTTTGAACGATTCCGGGAAAAACGAAAAGTTAGTCCCGGTTCCAATCGATACTCGATTCTCGATACCCAACCCTATTTATATGTCTATGTGGTGTTTTTCATATGCTTCAAGACAAACCATGTGTAAATTCATAAGTTGACACAACAATACTGTCGATAACTTATAAATAGGCCCTACTTATGAATTTAATTTACACATGGTAAAGTCTTAAAGCATCGTCAACTAGTGGATCCCTGAGTTGAGTGAGTGGGGGCGGGGCTCATTTGCATATTCATATAACCGCGCATACTAAATGAGACAAGGTTACATTCGAGATATTTTAAGACATATTCACACACAATTGCTGAGGTGAAACGTAACCTACACCCATTTTAGTGAGATTCTCTCTGGATTAATGTCAGATTGATTGCCAGACCTGTTGCTGAAAACAGAAAGGCCGATATTATCTCCAATAACATCAGTATGAAATCCACAGGGCGCTTCGCTGACTCACCGGCACGATTTTACAGACGCTTAGCTCTAGCGGAGTGACCCACAAACAAATCAAACAGAAGAACCACCTGATGAGAGCCAGACTGAGAGCTGAAAAATAATTCTTGTGTCCAAAATCCCTGGTCCTCCAACACATAAACCTCTCTAGCAAACCGTATCGCATCCATCTGGTCGTCGCCCCGCGCCGGGACACGGAAAGACTCCAGGCCACCGGCGGCCCGGGCCATCTGGGGCCGGAGAGATGACCTCACTCAGTCTGGATGTACACGTTCACAGTGAAGCGCTTTCGTGAGCGTACACGTCGTCCTTGTCCTGATAACCGTACCGAGACGAATCTCCCGTCCTTGTCCTTTCCAGGGTGACAGCAAAACTTATAATGCGTGGCTGTTTCAGGTCAAAGCTGATGCAATCTGACTCCGCTGATACTTTTACACACTCCTTTGGAGGTCATTATTCCTGCAATTCATTCGTTGCAATCTGAATTGAATTGGTTTTAGAATTGATTCATTTAGTAACAGACACTGTTGACCGACTCAAGCTGAACAACAACACTATTATCTTATTTAGAGCTGCTTTACAGCAATATTTGGATTTGCATCAAACTTGACCAAACCAACATACTGACATCATTTTTCTTTGACTAAAAATGAGTCAGTATCTCCTCCAAGAGCTAGCTATTTTTTACTACGCAAAAAATCCCATAGACGTACATTGACTCACAAAACCTTTAAACAACAACTCTAACAGAGTATTTAATTTCCATCCACCAATTATCTAATCACTAGCAAAGCCTATAAAGTAGCTTAGGACATGCTATCAATGTGCTAGCAACATGCTAATTCATGTAGTGCTAAAACACGCTAATTCATGATAACAATGTGTTTAAACTTGCTAACAACACGCTAACAATGCATTAAACACACCAGCAACAAACTATTTCATTATAGCAATGTGTTAAAACTTGCTACAACATGCAAATTCATGCTCGCAATGTAAAACATGCTAGCGACAGGTTAACTTGCTTTAAACCATGTTAAATCAGGCTATCAATGTGCTAATTCATACTAGCAACAATGGTGATTCGTGCTAATAACGAGTTAAAACATGCTAGCAATATGATTGACCGTCTAAATGTCACATTTAATTGTGTGTTGCAATGACATTTCAAACATTGTTTTAAAAATGAGAGTATCTTATTCTAGTGATGAAAGTAAAATTTGTATGGACATTTATCCGGGTGTGTTTATGGATTACAGTACATTAACTATAAGAACAAATTCATGAGCAAAAGTTGGTGTTGTGTGAATTAGTTCTTCTGTGTTTTTATCACTTTAAAATATAAACAAATTTAGTCTGAAGAACAATGTAATAATCTAAAGAACGTTTTTCTATTATTAAGAACCTTTTGTGGATGTTAAATGTTCTTCACTGAACCACAAATGCCGATGAAGAACCTTTATTGTATGAAGAACCTTTACTGTAAGTGTAGTATAACTTTTCACAGATAAAGGAACAGTTATCGCTCTGTTTCAGCGAGGATGTCATGCCACACCGGCACGTTTATCAGCAATTAACGGGACACTCTCACGCTACAGGAGTAATGGCGCGTGCAGGGTTATATGGCCCCGGTATCCTGATACGTCATTAATAATTACAACACGAGATTAAGAAACGATTTGCGTGGTGAAAATAAATCTGAGGTTATTTGTTCGAGACTCTCGGAGTGGAAAGGCGTTGGATTTAGTTTTTCCGTACTCGCTTCTTGGATCGTGGGGAAAGACCTGGACATTAGGCTAATGATGGACACAATTAAATTAACATTACCGTCAAGCACTATTTGCATGTATCTTTCTTCAAATATGGACACTTTTGACCCTGTGCATTTTTTTTTAAATACACGTTTCAAATTCAGTACATCCTGCAATTCAATTGCAATGGCATTTCAAATATTTTTTTTTAATAATCACCAGAAGATTAACATAAATTGTATATGTTTGAAAACTGAATGCATTAATCTGGGTCAAAAGATAAAAATCTATATATAAAATAAATAATCGAAAAGTAACAATGAATAAACGGATTGGACAGAATTAAATTAACATCAGCGTCAAGCACTAATTGCATGTAGGCTATTATTTCTTCAAATGTAGTCAAAAGTGTCCAAATTTGAAGAAATAATACATGCAACTAGTGCTTGACGCTGATGTTAACTTAATTCTGTCCAATTCTGACTGTTTCCAATTCACTTATAATGAGACCAGTTTGGTAACACTTTATTTTACAGTGTCCTTGTTAGTATACATGTGGCCTACTTACAATAGTAGCCTAATTAAATTATGCATAAATACATGCAACTAACCCTCAACCAAATCCTAATCCTACACTAACCCTATATTACATAGTTAATGTTACTCAATACTTAAATACAATAACGGTAATGACGTAGTTACATACATGTAGGCTAGCTGCTAGTAATAACAACTTATATGCATAAGTAACTAACACTAAACCAAAACATAACCCTAAAGTACTCAGTCTTAGAGTAAGTACAATACCTACGTCACCTTAAAATAAAGTGTAACCAGTTTGAATATAAATCAGCCTCTAGGACATAAAAGTGCTGTAGTTGAAGAAACACACTGACACTAATTGTCGTCGACATGCTGTAAACGCTGCTGGTTCACTGCATACTGTACATGCATCATGACTGCACAATGAAGTCATGTAACCCGAGTCGAGGATCCAGCATGTGATGAACGAGCACTGATGCAGGTTTAATGCAGATTCATACACACCCTCCGTGATCTGTGCGATCGCCTCACACACATGCACTCGCAAGCACTATAAGAGAAAAGCCTGCAGTGTGTGTGTGCACATCTCTGTTCTGCATCTGAAGTGTGTGTGAGCTGCAGTCGAGCTCAGGTTTCACACGCCCGCTTTTCATGCTCAGAGGAAAACAGATTCTCACCCACTGGCGTTCTGGACGCGACACAGCCCATGCTCCGTTATAACGAGGCGACACACACAACATCGACCGGTTTAAGACGCATTATGCTGAGAAGCGCTCGCGTTTAGCCTTCCTTCCTTATCTCCATCTCTCTCTCTCTCTAACATCCCATCTGCACTAGTTTCTGAACTCCTGCGCTTCTTCTGGAGGATGAAGGAAAGCCAAACACACACACACACACACACACACACACACACGCACGCACGCACTAAACAGCGTTCCTCACAAATGCAAAGACTGAACTGTTGTTCTCCACACACACACACACACTATAAAAAATATACATACATACATTATATAGCCTATATATTTATGATTTATTTTATTTTTTTGCTGCAATGCAATATAACAATTTTTGGAACCTTCAGGTCTCAAGAGAACCGTTCTTTCCGCATTAGTTTGAACAACATTCTAAAAATTCTAAGAACGTTTTGTGGAATCGAAAGTTTCCGTGGATTTGAAAGGTTATGCTAAAAACACTAAACCCCTGTTCAGCACACATTTTATAGACTAAAGCTGTTCTCCAGAAAATGAACAAAAGCAGCATGTCTCACAATGCAAAGATTAAACGATAATTTTCCACTTTTATTTATTTATTTAATTTATTTGTTTCAAGGATAGCCCCTTGAGATGAACCATCTCATTTTCGAGGGGGTCCCTTCTTTACAACAAACAATATCATAATAGAAATTCATAAATAAAGTAAATACAACACAGGACTATTACAAACATTTAGATACATTGACATTCTCATTCAAACACACACACTTTTAAACAATGCTCCCATAATACTCCATTTCCCTTTTGTCCCCTACCTACATAGGCTAAACTGCAGATTTTCAAACAGATTAAATGAATGTTTTCATGTACAGCCACTGTGTTCTTCACACACATTCAGACTAAAATAACATTTCTCACAAATGCAAACAGACTTTCAAACTACTGACAACACTGCTATTCACCTGCCTTATAAAGAAACAAGCTGTTCTTCTACACGCACACACACACACACACACACTGAACCTGTGTTTCTCTCAGATGCAGAACTGTTGTTCTTCTGACCCAGACTCGCTAAACTGATGAATGCAACATGTTCTGATACAGCAGAGGAAGAAAACTGCAGTTCTTCAAACACACACATGCGCGTTCCCCTGAAAACACACTAAACTGTCATAACCAACACACACACACAAACACGCACGTGTACAGAATAGTTATTTCGGTTCTGTCACACACACCAGATCAATCGCCCTTGACAGAGACGAAACAGCCGTTTTGCTCATTATTAATATCACAAAGGCTATTTTAAGACATGTGACATTACATTGACACGTTTTATGTGTGTGTGTGTTTATAAACACTGTAGTGTTGTATAGTGAATCTCACCTCTAGATGACGCGGGGTGGATGGACAGTGTTTCTCTCCTCGAGCTCTCACGCATTTGGGTCTCCCACGGCTCGGTTCCGTTCATATACACACACGCTCAGACACACACACACCGAGCGAACAGCTTCTCTCACCCGCGCGCGAGTAAGCATGAAAGGATGAAATGCACATGCGGAAACGAGCTTTATAAACGAGCCACCGGGTGCGCAACGAGCTCTGATTGGACAGATCCAGTTCTGACCCCGCCCACAACGCTTGAGATGTACCGTGAGGTGCTTCAGAACTAAACAAGTGTAGCTATGTGTGTGTGTGTAGCCTACTTGAATATTGTTTCCGCACAAAAATGTCTTCATAATCGTAAAAAACGTAAAAAACACAATTGCTAAATGTAAAAAAAAACTACGTTATTAAACTGAAAATGTCTCCAGAAATTAGGCTGAATGTCAATTAAAATAAATTAAAGTAAAACCTCCTTCAAGACATCATGCATGCATAGATAGATAGATAGATAGATAGATAGATAGATAGATAGATAGATAGATAGATAGATAGATAGATAGATAGATAGATAGATAGATAGATAGATAGATAGATAGATAGATAGATAGATAGATAGATAGATAGATAGATAGATAGATAGATAGATAGAATAAATATAGGCCTATTTTCTATAATCTGACCAACCAAAACCTCATTAAAGGGACGTAAATAAAAAAATCCTAAGTTCTATTAGTCCATCATTTTTCCTCATTAGATGTCTAATAAAAGCAAAACAAAAAAGCTGCAAAAGTCTCTATTCATATATTTACACTATAAATCTGTGTGTGAGTCACATTTTGCTCTCAAGTCAGCAAGTTTAACCTCAATCCAACACACACACACACACACACACACACACACACACACACACACACACACACACACACACACACACACACACACACACACACACACACACACACACACACACACACACACACAATTTCTCTCTCACCCACACAAACACATCTCTCTTTCTCTCTCTCTCTCTCTCCCTCACACACACACACACGCGCACACCGGAGGAAAGTGTAATACGTCTCTTATGGAGCATCATCTTCATCTTGAAGACTCTGGTCTCTGGAGTGATCACTGATGCACGGCTTGTTTACAGTGTGTGTTCATCTCTTCTTTTGATACTGATGTGTGTGTCCTGAGTGGATTGAGCCTCACCGCAGTGTTTCTGCAGGCGTATACACACACATACACACACTTCCCTCAGAGGTGTTGATGCTGGAGGAGATCTTTCATATAGCGCTGATTAAAACGATGTTTATCATATTTTACTTTTATGTAGATGATAGCCTACTGGAACATTGAAAAAAACAAGATGTTTAATGTTTTTTTTTTTTTTTTTTTTTTTGCGCTGGTTTGCATCTTGATTAATTTTTTTTTTTTTTTTTTTTATTAAATCAGGTCAGGCCTGATAATGACTTTAAATGGTCAATTTAGACAAGCAACAAACCATGTAAACAAGACATTTCAGCTTCATTTTCCAGCAGGTCAATAAAAAGTGGCCTACAGAGGGTTATTAGTTTACCTAAATTATTATTATTATTATATTTTTTTAATACGAGTAAGTGTTTGTTAGTATCTGACGTCATCGTGACGTCAGTCAGGTAAAGTTTGGCTGTAAGTCCGACACGGAGAAGAAACCAATCCAGAAATCTGAGAGCTGAAGACCAGGCCGGTGACAGAGGGAAAGTTTCTCAGTTACACACACACACACACACACACACACACACACTCACACTCGTGTGTCTGAGAGGACGTTAACAGAATGAACTTTCACGTGTAGTGGACGCGTCACCGATGCTTTCAGGTGCTTTTCATTGCTTTTCAAACAAAACACCACGAAACACCGAAATCAGAAGAAATGGGAACACTTTACAATAGGGTTAACATTAGTGGGCTAAATGCGATCGCCAAATCTACGTATTTCCTTTAGACGAGCTTTTCTGAAGATGTAAATCAGCATCTGACGGGTCACGTGAGCCATGTAGGCTACTGTATATAAAGTAGTACAAATAGCCTACAGCAGAGAAAATCTGCCGCAACATGTTCCCTCTGTAGACCAGTACCATTTCAATGATTACAGGCTTTTATTCTCTTTGATACTTTCTGCGTGTTCTCTCTCTCTCTGCAGTGCAACAGTGTGCTGTGTTACAGCGCCCCCTGTAGGTCAGCTCAGTCTCTGCATGCAGCTCAATGCCACAGAGAGAATAGAGTTAGCAAAGCTGTCTAATAAGCATCATGTTAACTGCAATGGAACTTACACCTATTTTAAACACTAGACTAATAAGCATAAAAATACACAGCACACACAAATATTGTGTAAAAATAGTCACAATTTCACTGAGTCCATCAGATTCACTACAAAGAACAGAAGGTAGCTAATGTCAGATTTGGCTATATTATGCAAGTTCGCAAACACGTGCACAAGTACAAGCACGCAGTTTCGCTGTATAGTAACTGTAACGATTAACGAAGGAGCCTACAAGGCAATAAAGCTTTTTTTTTTTCAAATGCGACATGAAAATCGATGCTGCGTATATTCTTTTCATTTCTACCTCCATCACACAGGCCTACTACTGTTAATTATTTGCACTAACCATCTGCATCATAAATGCACCATACATTTATGATGCAGCGCTCTCTTATGCATTTATATTTATAATTTATTGCCATCTGCATAAACACCGCAGGAGAGTATGCATGTGATGTCGTCTATTTAGGCAGTTCACTACCTAGTTAGCACAGTTATGTAAAGGTTGAGGCAAAACGTCCTTTAAAATAACTTTAATGGAACGTTCTTGTTTGATGACGTTGAGAGCAAACGTTCGGAGAACCACGTGTTTTGGAACGTTCGTTCGTGTAATGTTATTATGAACGTTTTAAACAACGCTCGGGTAACGTTTTATAAACATTGCACATGTTTTAGAGCATATTTGTTAGCTGGGAAAAGAGATGTTTTCTGCCTCAGGAAAACCATGAGGTGTGTGTATGTGTATGTGTATGTGTGTGTGTGTTTCTGGAAAGCAGCGCTTCATCTGCTGTTGTTTCTCTCTTAACAAATGCGTGCAAATGCACCGTAACACTTTTAACCAAGACAGACACACTCAGTTTCAGGTTTGATGAGAAGTACAGCAGATGTTCTCCTAACTGTTACATTAATGACTCACGGTCTGCTAAAAATAACCAGTCTTTGGCTGTGATTTATTATTTATAAGCGTGTGTGTGTGTGTGTGTGTGTGTGTGTGTGTGATAATGACATCAAATCTTAATTATCCACACCGATCAGAGAGACTCTACCTGAGATGACGTCATCAAATGTGTTCATCAAAAACACTCAAGTTCCGATTCAACATAAATCAATAAAATGCTCTCTGATTATTCATTTAATGATTCGTCAGTGCAAAAGCCAACAAACTTAGCCTAGAGGTGGAGAAATAATATTAAAGCCACAATATGTATTTTTTCTGCTTTAAAAATAGCAAAAATAACTGTATCTATGTTATATATTTCTATTAGATGTGTACTTACATAATCCCGACAGTTTCCACCAACTTTCAAATACGGAGAAATTTATAGTTTAATTCGAAGGATCAACCAAGTCCCATCCTATTTATCCCTCACTCAAAATTCTGTTTAATTCAGGAATACATAACTTTTAATAATACATATATCCCAACTAACAAAAACATGTTTTTAAGAATATTTTTTGAACATTCAAAATGTCAACATTCCATTTTAGAATTTTGCAAACATGATAATAATGTTATTTCTGAATGCATTCTGAAAAATTTAACATTTTAAAAAAATGTATGTCCAATATTAATGATGTTTCAGTTCTAATGTTTTGAGAGCAGTTTCTGAAAGAGTAATCTGTAAACTTTACTGGAATAACGTTTCTTTGTAACTTTGCCAGAATGTTTGAAGAACCTTCCCTGTCAGCTAGGATGCGTTATTAATATCTTTAATGATTAAATACAACATTTTATTTATTAAATTTAAAGTCAGAATAGAGCAAAACTCCTGATTAGCTAATAACACTTAACATCAAAATTACGTTTTTTAGCTTTTAGTACAAAGGTCAAATATGGACAAACTCAAACATTGAGTTAAAAATTGAAATGTAACCCAATGGCTGGGTTTGCCCATATTTGACCCAAAATTGGGTTAAAACAACACAGCATTTTTTAGAGTGTATGAATATGTTCGCCTTAAGGTTATGAATACGCTGGTGTGCTCTAAAACAATGACAAAACTCACATTTATGAGATTTCAGCATTCAAAACTTACGCTAAAAGGGATCAGGAATTTTTATGACATCACAGACTTCAGCTTCTCATCTTCCAATCAAATGCTCTCTAGAATCTAAAGCTCCGCCTCCTATGCTATGAACACCAGCGTGGAGCAATACGTATTGGCTGTTTAAAAAAAGGGGGAGGAGCCATTTAATATTTAATAGCTAATCAACACACGCATCAAACAAAGTGGGTGTTTAAAAGAGTGTTTTGAATGTTTTATTTCCAATCATCTAACAAGGTATGGAAGCAAAATAAAGCTCAAAACTCACCAGTGCATAAGAAAAACAGGTGTTTCCGTGTAGTGTTTTGCCTTACGGGTTTATTTCACATTCTGTAATTATGATTGCTGGGTGAGTATCTGCTGCTGTGTCTCTCTCAGTGCAGTAACACACTCATTAACACGCTCAGGATCACCGTCGTCATGGCGCAGAGGGGCGTGTCGGGGGCGGAGCTTCCCGGGTCGGTGGATGTTTTGGGAATCCCCTCAGGCACAGCGGTCACAGCGCAGTGTTGCTGATTGGCCCCGACGCAGGCCGCGTAAGCCATGGCGTGAGCGATGTAGTTCTGCTCATAAACGCCCTGGAAGAGATGAGCCATGGGGCCGCGGGCCAACAGCGCCACATCCTCCCCGCCGTGGGTCTCAGTGTCCAGCGGGACGGCCGACTGCTGAACGTAATCCTTATCGGCTGAGAGAAAGAACCAGAATAAATTCTAGGGCTGGGACAAATTTCACAATTCGATTCGATTTCAATTCACAAGCTTGAAATTCGATTCCGATTACAATTCGATTATTTTGGATATCAGTTACAATAAATGGCCATTTTTCTCAAGGAAATCGAATCTCTTAACTAATGCTGTAAACTATGGAAGTCTAGTTGGGCTTCATTAGCCTAATATGAAGGTAATAATAAACTGTTTTGTAGCTATACAAACACTTAAATTACACTTTTATTCATTTTTATAATAAGAAGATTATATGAAATATAAACATTTAAATGGTGGCTGTCATAAAAATTTGATTTATTCAAATATGCATTAAATATTGAAGAACGTTAAAATTATAATGCATATGTAATATGGTGTATATATTTAGCAAAATGCTCCTCTCTGGAGTTATTTTTTCTAGCTGACTAACGAGTTTATGTGGGTTTTCTGAGGTAAATATGACGATGACATTGATTACAAGCTGTTTAACGGTTGAAACGCTGATTGAGCGAATCAATGTGACATGATCCGGATTTGGATAAGTTGTAGTCTATCTTTAACACACTTTCAGATGCTCATTCATGTTTAACTGGTATTATTAAGCCGGACGAGAGATCAGCGCTGCTGCTTCTCCAGAGCGATCTCACGCCACAGCGCCAAAACGCTATTTATGTTTTTGAATTTCTAAAGAAAATGGACGTAATTTGAAAATTGAGACTTTGTTTCATATCAATAGTAACAAAGGACAAAGATTATTGCGATTTTTTGGATGCGCGCAGCCGCGATACAACGTCCCATTCATTCAAATGAAACAGGATGACTAATGGATTCTTGAGATTTAAGAATCAATATCAGTTCGTAAAAATGAGAATCGATTAATATCGAGAAATCGATATTTATTACCCAGCCCTTATAAATACTCACACAACATCAGTGTTTTCAGCACGCTAAGATCAATTCACGTTCATATTAATTTGTATAGTGTTTTTCACAATACACATCACTTCAAAGCCACATTACAATTTAGAATCAGTTATCAAAGGAAACTGTCTTGTAATTTTTTTTCAGAAATGTACAGTTAGCGATTTTTAAAAAAAAAAATACAGAAACAATGACCTCATTGAAGTAATGAACACTTGTTTGTGCTGATTTTCTTACCGGTGTCGACACCGCGGAGGTCTGGACGCTTGTTGTTGACGATTTTGTGTCCGGGTCCGTTTCCGTACATTAGAGTCGTGTAGGGTAAAAAGTCTGAGGCAAAGATTGGGGATTTACCTGAGAAACAACAGATGATTGACAAGTGAGGATAACTGGAACCACACCAGGCCGCGTCAAATTCGTTTTTTCGTTTCGTTTTTATTTATTTAATATGGACATAACAATAACATTGGACGAACCCGATGCATTGTTTAAAGTGTAATAGCACATGTGCTAATTTTCAACACCTGTCCATAGGGGCTTTTAGTACAGATAAAAACACATTATTAAACAAAACAAAAATCAATTAGACATGGGAACAACTTTGACCCGATTTCAGCCACTGTTTAAGGTCTCTGGTAAAGATATTAACATTCTTCTGCAGTTTGAGTCCAATTGGGAGAGAATTCGCGCCTACGCGTTATATAGTTATACTCTTGAACACTTTGAATCCATTCGCGCGTCAAGAGCGAAACTGAGAGTGAGAGTGAACTGTGATATGAAGAGTGTGTGAAGTAACATATATTTTAGCAACTGTGTGAAAGTGAACAGCACATACACGTCACATGACTAAACGTTTTTCAGTCCCTCCAGGATTTCACGATTTTTTTTTCGTGTGATTTTTGCAATCTAAATGACTGATTTTGTGGTGGTAATTTCCAAAAATTTGTGAAAAAATTAGCGATTTATATATAACATTTACCATAATAGTATTCAGTCCTTCCAGAAAAACGCGGAGTATTTTTTGTGATTGTTGCGGGCAAAAATTGATTGATTACGCGGCCCGTTTTCTTTAAAAATGCGAGGGAATATGCGGGATATTTATGCAATTTTATGCGATGAAATTGCAGGAATTTGCAAAAATTGAGGGAACTTGATGAAAAATAGTGATTCCCCCAACATCCTGTTAATGTAAGAGTCATTTCTTATTACTTCCTTTGATAAGCAAGCATACTACATCATAGAAAGTGCTGGGAATATTTAATTTCTCATCTTGATTTATTTCAGACTGTAACGAGTGTAAATAAGGTGTGGCCCCTTTAAGAGCTCTCTGCAGTGTTATATGTGCGCCTCGAACACCCCATGTCTGTTTGATGCTACTTCTTTTATCTTATGTTGTTTATTAAGTAACGATGTGACGGTAGAACGTGTGACGGACAGTTATACGAGTTCGATTTGTGAGATGTCAATCGCCTCCGAGTCTGTGTGAGTCTGTCTGGCGTCGCGTAATTGCGTCACTTCATAACGTTCCCATGGAAACAGGGAAATGGCTGCTCTTGTGTGAAGCAAACGCAACATTTTTCAACTTTCTGCTAAGATACATACGACTTTTTTTTTTGAACTATGTTTTTATTGAACTTTTCTTACACAGAAAAAAAAGAAAAGGATAAAAGAAAAACAAAAGAAAAGAAAAATAATCAATAAAAAACTAAAAAAAACTAAAATAAATAAAAAAAACCCACAAGCCCTTGACAGCACTTCAAAAAAATACACCGCACACCAGTACACTCTCCGCATTATTCATAAATTAACATATATCAAGTCTATTTATTTCCAGCAGATTTTTAATTAATGCCCACTTCTGTTGAAAAATGTCAGATTTAAACTGCAAATCCGCAGTCATCTTCTCAAATATATACATCTGTTTCATGTGACTTTTTTTGCAACGAAAATGCGAGGATTATGAAATTATGCAAACCCCGCATATTTTGCACGGAAATCGTCAATTTATGCGGTGAAAGTGCGGCGTATTTGAAAAAATGCGGCCCTCGCATAAATATGCGGACTTTGGCTGATTTTGCATTGAAATCAGCGATCGCATAATCGCATTTTTCTGGAGGGACTGGTTTTTAAATGCCTCCGTTTTGACAGTCAAAACGAGTTTCATATTTATCCACTTTGGAGAGCGTTTTCGTTAATAAAAACGCCGTCTCAGTGTGGACAAAGAGAAAACGGAGATAACCGTATTAATGTGGACAAGGCCTCAGATGCGCACACGAACAGAAACATACCCAGAATGCTGTTCCCTCTGAACGGGTAGCCGTTAAAGGTGAACGCGTGGGAGTGGTCGGCCGTGACGACTGTTAAAGTCTCCTCCTCATTGGTCAGCTCCAGTCCGCGAGCTACAGCCTCATCGAGAGCCACCGCCTCATGCAGAGCCATGGAGGCGCGACTGTCGTGGTGTCCCTGATCAATACGGCCACCTGTGGAACCACACGAAGACCAAACCCGACTGATCAATGACAAATTACAGGGATTACAACTGGGGCCAGTTGCTCAAAAAGTTTTCTATTTTTATTTTGAACACTCCATTTTTAAGATTTGATTAAAATCCATTCAGATGATTTTACTTGCTGGATAATGATGGATGAATGAATATGGATGCATAGATGAATATGCATGGATGGATGGATGGATGAATATGGATAGATGGATGAATATGCATGGATGGATGGATGGATGAATATGGATAGATGGATGAATATGCATGGATGGACGTGGAAGATCGATAAAAATGGATGGGTGGATATGGATTGAGGGTGGATGGATGAAAATGCATGGATGGATGTGGAAGGATGGATGGATAAATATGGATGTATGAATATGGAAGGATGAATATGGATATGGATGGATGGATGAATATGGATATGGATGGATGGATGAATATGTATGGATGGATGGATGTGGAAGGATGGATGGATAGATGGATAAATATGGATGGATGAATGCATGAATATGGATGGATATGTGAATATGGTCGGATGGATGGATGAATATGGATGGATGGATGGATAGATGAATATGGATGGATGAATATGAATATGGATGGATGAATATGGATGGATGGAAGGATAGATGAATATGGATGGATGGATGAATATGGATATGGATGGATGAATATGCATGGATGGACGTGGAAGATGGATAAATATAGATGGGTGGATATGGATTGAGGGTGGATGGATGAATATGCATGGATGGACGTGAAAGGATGGATGGATAAATTTGGTTGGATGGATGATGAATGGATGGATGGATGGATGGATGGATGGATGAATGCATGAATATGGTTGGATGGATGAATATGGATGGATGGATGGATGGATGAATATGGATGGATGAATGCATGAATATGGTTGGATGGATGAATATGGATGGATGGATGGATGGATGGATGAATATGGATGGATGAATGCATGAATATGGATGGATGGATGAATATGGATGGATGAATATGGTTGGATGGATGAATATGTATGTATGGATGTGGATGGATGGATGAATATGGATGGATGAATCCATGAATATGGATGGATGGATATATGAATATGGTTGGATGGATGAATATGGATGATTGGTTTGTTTTGCTTTCACTGATTGGTTCTCGTTTGATGGATTGGATGTTTGTCAGTTAATGACCTTCTACCAGCAGGAAGAATCCGTTGGGATTTTTCTTCAGGATCTGAACGGCTTTCTCTGTGGTCTCCGAGATGGAGGGATCCATGCTGGGATCTCTCTCCACATCAAACCTCAGATCACCAGGCTCAAACAGGGCTAGAGAGACAGAGGGGGGACATTTATGTCTCATTTATATTTTTGATGGATCTTAAGACCTTGAAACTCATGGCAACACGAAGTGGGATTATTACTGTTATTTAAAACTATTAAAACACTTTACAGTTAGGGTTAATTTAATTGAAATAAAGCGGAATTCAAATAAAAAAAGGCACAAACAAGCTAGAATAATTCCATTAGTATCTATTGTAGCATATAAATAATAGTTCCTCGGGTTCAGAAACTCATGAGACTCATGTGTTCTGAATGAAGGACTCGTACCCATCAGATAATCGGTCTTTTCAGGATCCACGGCGTCAAAGTCTCTTTTATTCCACACGTATCTCGCAACCTGCACAAACACGCCAAGGCAAAGTCCCATTAAAGGCAGTCAATTCAGTCGGCGGCCATCTTTGAAATGCCTCTCTCTCTGAATGGGGAAACATCACATTCTCCAAAGCTGTTTACCAAGTCTGACAATACCGTCTAGAGCCAGACCGATATTATTGGCCGATATTAGGCATTTTCCAAGCTATCGGTATCGGCAGTTATAATGGCCGATAAATGAATACTTCAACAATAAAATTTTAACGGATGAAACACGCTTGAACCATGTCATGACTGTTGGAGTTGTATAGTTTGTCCACCAGAGGGCACTCTACACCGTTCCTGTTGACAACACTCGTTGAGTTGGGCACGATACATGCATTGCTTAAATAACAATTAAAAGATCATCCCCATCAGTTCTCTTAACTCAAATAAGCATGACAAAATTTGTAACTATCATGTTCAGTTTTGCTGAGAGTGAAGCGGAAATAGCTAGTAATAGTTGCGTTACGTTGTTACAGTGTCGTTGACTGACTCTTTTAACTTTTGACAATGTGACTGAAGTCTTTCTTTAATAGCGCGTGACCGTTATAGAAATAAGACGAATCATCTCTCCTTGGCCTGTTATATTGAAAATGTATGTTTTACAATTTGCAGTATGACGTTATCCATTGCTAAATTATGGCTAATCATAGACTAGCTAACCACAAAGCTAGCTAATGCCGCTACCATCAATCTGTTCTGACAATAAAAGAAACAAGTTTCTTTTTAAATTGCATTATCATGTTATTTTAGTTAAAACACATAAATAACTACAAATAACTAATGTTAGGGAAATCTGTTAATGTTTTGTTGCGCGTTTCAAAAAAAAAAAAATAAAATAAAAAATATCGGCCGATATATCGGATTTTAAAACCCCAAAATATTTGTATCGTATCGGCCTTCAAAATGCTTTATCGGTCGGGCTCTACTACCGTCTCATAAATATTGTTTCTAAATGCTCAAATCATGCCAAAAACTGTCCTTTTCAGGCTGGCGATTGGCTCTTTTATTTGGAAGAGCTTGGCGATTTTTGGCGATTGGCTCTTTTATTGGCGATTGGCTCTTTTTGGGAGCCAATCGCCAAAGAGCCAATTTGGCGATTGGCTCTTTTATTTAGAAGGCAGGACTTATTCCCCAATTGGCGATTGGCTCTTTTATTTAGAAGGCAGGACTTATTCCCCAATTGCCGATTGGCTCTTTTATTTAGAAGGCAGGACTTATTCCCCAATTGCCGATTGGCTCTTTTATTTAGAAGGCAGGACTTATTCCCCAATTGGCGATTGGCTCTTTTATTTAGAAGGCAGGACTTATTCCCCAATTGGCGATTGGCTCTTTTATTTAGAAGGCAGGACTTATTCCCCAATTGCCGATTGGCTCTTTTATTTAGAAGGCAGGACTTATTCCCCAATTGGCGATTGGCTCTTTTATTTAGAAGGCGGGACTTATTCCCCAATTGGCGATTGGCTCTTTTACTTAGAAGGCGGGACATATTCCCCCATATTGCGCATTGCACTTCTAAAATCCATCCAATCAAGTCCTCCCTTCTGAGTTTCTCACTTGCTAAATGTAAGATATTTCACAAAATGAAGTCAAATGTGTTGTGAACGCTCTCTCTCTCTCTCTTTACCTTTCCCTCCTTCATGCTCAGCCACTCATCGATGAGGCTTCTGTTGTCGTTTCTCTGTCCCTGTGCGCTCAGGTCTTCGGGATACTCCGGGTCGGGAAACCCTTTAGGCGTCATGTACTTCCGACCTCCTCCGATGATCACCTGCACACACAGACATCGGTTTACTCATATTAATTACTCATACTTATATATGGATGGATGGCTGAATTAATATGAATGGATGATATGGCTGAATGGATCAGACTCACATCTATATCAGTGTTTTTGAGCATCTGTGAGGCGATGTCCACACACCCTTCGGTGACGGCAGAAGACGGCAGGTCGGCGTCGCTGTACCAGGTTCTGCTAGCGCTGTGAGCGTATGAGGCAGCGGGAGTGGCGTGCTGAACACGGGTGGTCGTCACTATACCCACAGACTTCCCTTAACACACACACACACACACCGCTCAGATCAGATTTAAGGCTCGTTCACACCAAGGACGATAAATATATTGGTAAATATAGCTGCAAGCAGCAATTAATGGGCCAAACACACAAAAAACACATGATGAGTTACGCAAACATGGCTTGGAGCTTCAGGTTGACATTTGTAGATTTTTTTAGGCAAAATGGCTGAGAAAACAAATACAATCACCACTAATATGATTGAATTGCTATGTTTTGGTGCCGCTGTTTGTGTGGTCAGTGTGAAGTGACAATGATTCATACAAAGTGTCAATACGCCAAGCAGAGTTAGAATCGCCTTAGTTTGTTGGCGAGTTATTCAAAAACGGTTTGGTCAGTCAAATAAAGCTTAAAATCTTTTTGCCAGCATGATCTGAAGACGATCTGTGCCAATTTTGGTAAAAGTCAGACAAACGGTCTAGGAGGTGTTTGAAAAAGTAGGTTTTCAAAGAAATTCAAAATGGCGGACCGTGATTTCGTCAAAATATGCCAACATTTACATCACTGTTCTCTTCATGACTCAAACAATCTATTAAGTTTCATTAGAATAGGCAAAATTAATCAAATGTTATTAGCATTTTGGGTAACACTTTATTTTACACTGTCATTGTTACATATGTTACATGTAAATTTGAAAAATCTCGTCGTTTTACTGAACTAACATCATTAGTTCTGTTCATTTACAGCAGCATTCGGGCGTAAACACTGTAAAGAATTGCTAATATTTGAAAAAATAAAAATAAAAATGGCATGCATAAATAAATCACAGAAATATTTAGTCTTTAAATGAGTTAGAGCCCGAAAATACGTATGTTACTCATCTCGTATGGATTGAAGAAATG
Source organism: Pimephales promelas (assembly GCF_016745375.1). The sequence goes on from NW_024121899.1 coordinate 2,825,619, forward strand.
TTTTATTTTTACAACAAAAATAACTCTTAATGTGCGGACATTTCTTCATTTTTTAAAGTATATATATATTTTTTTTCTTATTTTGGGAAATTTTTGTGCAATTTCAAGGTTCCTATTAATTAATTAAATGATGCACTTTATTCGTCACACATTCATCCGGTTCTGCATGGTTACAACAGACTAAAAAAGGCTGAAATAATAATACATTTTAAATGTTCTCATACCCAAAGCGAGCGCTAGAGTCAATTAAAATGAAATATTAAATATTGTCTAAATTATTAGTCTAAAATTAGAGCGCATGATCCCAGTGATTTCTTTGTTGCAAACGCCACTAATGATCTGATATGTAGATTATTAGAGCATTGTGTAACAACGTCCTTCACGAAAACCAGCCAACGATGAATGACGTTTATTTTTAATATCTGGAATTATTCAGTGTGATCATGAATGAAATGACAAAGAAGATAAATGAATTAATTTATCAGAGTAGATTTAATGGATGATTGATGAGCTTGAAAGTTGAAGCATTTTCAGATAGAAAAACACACTTCTACTGCAGAACACACACTATACACAACAGAAACACTCGCTCTGCTGATAATAATGTTATGATAATGTATGATAAGATTAAGTTAATATTTGCTTTTTATTGCGCTTTAAATAATAGAAATGGTTTGAAAGCAGCTTCACTGTGATAAACAGGAAAATAACATATTATGATGCAAACTTTATCAAATATGAGAGACTCAAATGCTGCTGTTTTCATTTTGGGGTTTTGTACATTTTTGTGATTCAATTGTTAGTTTTACATCAACTTACAAACATTAGTTTGGGAAATAATACACAAACACACACTCAAACACAGACAGACAGACACATACACACACATACACACTGTGTTTATGGCCTTAATAAAACCTGAAGATAATATGTGGAAGGAGAGAAGATAAGCTCACCGCTGTAAACACTCCGATAAACTTTGAGGAAAACAGAAACCTGTGTGTTTGCGTGACAGTTTGCTATTCTAAGAGTGTGTGTTGCTGTACCTGCGTCTTTAGCCCATTTGAGGATAGACGTGACTTCGTTGCCCTTCTGCGAGCGACACACACCGTTACGAACGGCTGCGCTCACGCCGAGTGTGTTCAGGTTAGCTTTCACTCCACACAGATACGCTGTAGCCGTCGCTGCACTGTCAGGAATCTGGAAATCCACTGAGTAAACCTACAAACACACACTGCAGAGTTACTAAAACTATATAAAAAAACATTGTTACAATCCAAACATTGAAAAAAATTATGAAATATTACAAAATATCTGTTAGATAAACTTAAACTAAACGAAAATGCAGCTATGGCACTGAACTGAAAGCTAATAAAAATAAAGTATCCAAAAAAAAAATAAAATGACAATTTCATTGATTTATTTGACAATTTCCAGCTGATTCAAAATATAATACAAATTCTAATGGTTTATAAAGAACACTAAAATGATCATTTCCTAAAACAAACTAGTAAAACTTTTTTTTAATTGAAATTAAGCTGAAATATAACAGAGAAATTGAAGTATTACATGAAGTAAACAAAATGCTGCCTTGAACTGAAATAAGTTAAAGCACTAAAATTATTAACTGAAAATAAACAAACAAAAGCAAATAAAATTACTTAAACATTTATTCAAAATATGAATAAAAAAATAATACTAAAATGAGTAAATTGTTTGTAAAAGAATAGCTGGAATCAAATAAAACAATCATTTGACAAAATATGTCAACAATTTTTTTTATTAGTTTAAATTAAAGCACTAATTACAAACTAAACACTTGTAAAAAGAACTTAAAATTCTATAAAAACTGAAATAGTAAAAACTATAATAGTATATAAATAATACTGAAACAACATTTGTTTGAAGACAGTATTACCTCAGCAATTAATTTTATTTTGCTTTTCGAAAATGTAATGTTTGCATATTTAAAGTATGCGAATAAGGAAGCTTTTGTAATTAATTTGTTAATTTTATTAGTCAAAATTCACATTCCAAAGTGTAAGTTTGCCCCTTTTCTTAGTAGTCCTTAAAGAATTAGAAATTACTTTTCAATTATTGAATCTAGTACTAGTGAAAAAGCTATCAAGAGTGTTCATGAGTACCGTTTTCAAACGCTTTGATTGATACAAAGGTTTTGTATTTTTGTGAATGTTTATTTTGTGTTCTCCCTGGCTCCAAAATTTATAATAATAGTTCTTTAAAAAGTGTTACCTTAGCAAGACCCACATACGGGAAGGTGTCCATGTTCATGACGGTCTCCTCTCCAGAGCGATTCTGTAACTGGCCCTTTAAGATACGGGCCGCAGTGATGGTGGTCACACCCATTCCTGCTTAAAACACACACTCCATCAGATCCATAGGCCACTCACACACCATCACACCATTTTTATCTATTTTGCTTCAATTTAACATTTAGAAATACACCATTAAGTGTTCATTTTATCTATGTGCGTCTGTTGATTTCAATTACAATACATTTCTTTAAAAAGGTTTTCCTCCACTTCAGCAGCAGTTACATATGCAAATACTTACAGATTTATTCCTAGCTATATTCTTAAGGTTTTTACTGAGGGGTTTGTTCATATTACGTTCTCCTGATAAATATTTAACATTTCATTCCTTAAAAACGTGCTGAAAATGCTTTTTCAGCACGTTTTACCTACTGAAAACTATGACTACAAATTATAATAGTATATAAATATTATTTATAAATAATATTATATTATATATAAATAATATTTATAAATAATATTATATTATATATAAATAATATGAAATAATTGTTAACTAAAAGTATAAAAACATGTTTTGTTATTTGAAAAAAAGATGAAAAAATAAATTACAAATTAATATTAGATGAAAAATTCTAAACAATTCTAAACAAAAAATGAGAAATGTTGCTAACTGAAATCAGCTTAACTTAAAGGACTAAAACTACTAATGGGAAATAAATGAAAAATGTACTAAAACTAAAACTCCCCATCTATTCTCTGATGTTTTTACAAAAACATTTTAAAAAAATATGAATACAAATTATTATATGCAAATAATACTAAAATATAGTTAACCTAGAGCATTAAAACATACATTTTTCTAACTCATGGAGTGATAAAAATATCCAAAATCCCCTTTGTAAAAACTTTTAACTTTAATATATCAACAAAATTTAAAAAAGAAATTGAACTTGGCTTTATCCAATCATCATATTTCTGTTCTGGAAAGGTATGCAAATTTATTTAAATAAAGCATTGTTTGCATAGTTAATATTTGAGTTAAAACTGCGATTGATAAATTGAGAAGTATGATGAGATCTAATCACCTGTATGTGTCTTGAGTTTTTAATAAAGCCTCTGCTTACCGTCTCCCAGAAACAGTATGGTGTTTTTGGCCACATTAGTGTTGATTTTCCTGGCCAGAGCCGAATGCAGTGTGTTCTGAGCCTGACTCCTCCAGAACTCTGGGTTCTCCTCTTCAACTGAGAGAAAAACACATTAGTTAACACAGTTTTGTGCAAAAACATAAAAACACAATTGCCAAAATAAACTCTCTCTTGTATAAAGGTTCTTCAGCGGTTCTCTGGTTTCACCAAGAGTCATGTTCTCCTTCTTCAGTTGCTTTTTGGATTTTGGGAGATTAAGAAGTTCTTGAGGTTCCTCAGATCAGTGTTTTGGTTCGGTTAAAGCACCTGATATAGGCTTACAAAAGGTGCCATGACTGAAACACAAAGGGTTTGTTTGTTTTGCTGGGAGGTTTGAACACAAAATTGGGTGAAATATTGACAAAACCAAATGTTGGGTTAAAAACGTAATTTCAAATTTTAACTTTCAAATGTAATTTTTTTTTAATTGCATTTTTTAACCTAATATTTGGGTTAATCCTAATATTTAATACTTGGCCTAATATTTAATCTTTGTGGACGTAAAGTCAAATAAAAAACACAAGTACAACAAACAAACAACAAGCAAAAAGTAGAAATGTTGATTTGGCAACCAACTGAAATAAGTTGAAGAAATATTAGTTACTCTTATGCATTTAGCACACACTTTTATCCAAAATGACTTACATTGCATTAATGCATTCAAGCAAACACACATTTATTGACCAATTGTTAAAAAAAAAAAATAATAATATATATATATATATATATATATGAAGAGTTCAGATGCAAAAGCCTCTAAATGCCATTTGAAATTTTCTTCTAAAATGATCATTTTTGATCAAACTTGTATATTTAAGTTTAGTAATTTCACTTAAATGGCAATGATAATTACCTATTAATTGTTATTTAAGTGAAATTACTGAACTTAAATATACAAGTTTGATAAAAATCATAATTAAAGAAGAAAATTTCAAATGGCATTTAGAGGCTTTTGCATCTGAACTCTTCATATATATATATATATATATATATATATTAAAAATCTAAAAATGACAAAAGCACAACAAAATTACTGCAATAAATCAAAATAAAATATAAGAAAGAAACCTGGATCCAAAATATTAAAAAAACTGTAATAGCATATTAAAGTAGCATGGCTCTGAAACAGATATAGTGTCGCATATTATAGAGGAAAAATGTCACAAATGCAATTTCAGGTTAACTTTAAAAAGATCTTCAGTGATATCATTTCCTGGTCTACAGATGGAATATGTTTTTATTTTTATGACCAAAAGATATCCCCACAAGGAGTTTGGATATTGCCACCTTTATTGTGATATTTTGTCTCCCGAGTTTACCAGAACCAGTCTAATTCACACACACACACCACATGCGTGTCTTTTACACGTGTTAGCAGTGTTGTGTTCACTTGCAGAGATGAAGATAATTTCCCCCAGACAGCAGAGAGATCAAATGGACAAAAACTTGCTTCTCCTCAGATGTTCCTTGTGGGAAAGCGAGTGTGTGAATCAAAGGCAGCAGATGTTGAAGACACCCTTCAGAAACACTCGTGATGCTTTCATGTGGAGTGGACCCATCACACACACACACACACTCTCCAACTGGAGATGCTTACACAACTACTAGTCTCTTTCTTGCACTCTGTCAGAATATTATGATCATAAAGCAGCTTCAGTATGACCATACACTATTAAAAACTCCAATCATAATGTTATTGTGTGTTGGTCCCACAAAAATACATTTGATATATGCGAAGTTTAAAAGAAAAATATTAACTTGAAATAAAAATCTTTTGGGTTACACCAGTGTAATTATATATTTAAGTGCTATCAGACCCCAGATAATAACACTTAATTTTGTAACAGAATAATATATATATATATATATTTTTTAACAAATATAATTTTACTCTGTTTATTAATGTTTTTACTCAACATTTGTGTAGTTTTTGGAGGATTTATGATTTTTTTTATTTATTTCTATAAATAAATAAATAAATATTTATTTAAATAAGATTTTTATTTTTTTTAAAAAAAACAGCATTTCATGTTAAATAAACTTCTGTTAAAAAAAGACCCAGATTTCTAACTTTCATTCCTGAGGATACCATGGATAATTTTACAAGGTTGAATGTAAGATTTTTGCCCAATTTTTGGAAAATACAGGTTAAAATTTGTAATAAGTCACTTTAAGTAACTACGTGTACTTATCCTAGGATTAGGATTTGGTCGAGGATTAGTTGCATGTAATTATGCATAATTTACTGTTATTACTATGATGAGTACATGCACTGAAAAATCCTGTAAATTACTGTGGCTTTTGATCACTTTAATGCATCCCTGCTGAATAAAATCATTTGGTATTCACAAAATAAAGTCTGTACAGAAAACATGTCCAAAAACCACGGATTAAAAAGAGAGATGAATGCTAATGAAGAGTGTGTGAGACGAGCGAAGTACCTGATCCAGAGGTCACGGCCGCCAGAGCCAGCAAAGGACAGAGGACACACACACCGAACATGACGAGACCACAGCTGGACGATCAGAGGAAACCTACACACACTGCATTAAGTTTAGAACGTGACCTCTGACCCCTCGTGACGCAAACGCCATCTCCTCCAATCAGCTCATGAATGGAGACTGATACACACACTCATGAGTGACTGTAAAGTTGAAGTGCGTGATTAATCCGGAAGACCCTTCACCGTTTAGGGTTTGATGATTATTAGTGACTGATATGAAGATATTTATGAGCATTTATGAAACAACGGCCATAAATGGAGATAAACACCAACAGATGAGTCGTTCACTTATATAACGCTGATAACACACACACAAACAAACAACGATCAAAGTATGAACTGCAGTGCACACACTTGATGTCTTCAGTCTTTCTAAAACAAGAAATATCAAACACAGCCTTTTAAAAGATCAAATCAAAGATAGAAATTCCATTATGGGATCATTTTATGGAAATCTGTTTCATATCATATTTTATGAATTAAACAGGTCATAAATATAGTTTATCACTACAAACCAAACTTAACACTGAAACTTTTGGCCGTCTAGCGGTTAAAAAAACAAAACTGCATTTTGCAGAAGAACATTGTTTTGGTTGTGCTTGTGAATTTGCAGATGAATATGATCGCCCTACTGCGTATAAAACATTCACTATCCACAAGTTTCCTACGCCCCATGAGGCCTTGCGTCAAAAGTGGGCGCGACTTCCGGTTGGAAGTAAACAAAGCACGATTTGACATGCTTGACACTCATTCATTCAACAGTTGACAGTCATTCAAGTTATAGCGATCCAAACTAGCTAACGATGTGGGAACACAACCTCAACCAAATTAAAAAGGGTGAAATAACAGTACCTTTACCCTCCGCAGTCGTTGATTGGGAGTATTATAATAACATTATTAATAATCAATACTCATCAAGGCATGGTGACAGACAGATGTGCGAGCTGACAAACAATTAAAATAAAAAATACACACTTAGTCATTGTGCTTTGGAGTTTATTCAAAATTATAAATGAATGTGCTACTGGAATACATTAACTGGCACATTTGGTATTCTGTCAACACAGGCTTTGATCCTGAGTTTAGGTGCAACATCAGTAGTGAACAGCCAAACACATGCTGATAAAACGTTTATAGAATATTAAGAATTTAAACAAATGTACACAGGAAGATTCGTCGTCTTTTGGGAGGTGATGGAAACTACAGTCGTTGGCAGGAGCACTCTGATTTTGTTTTCAGCTTATGTTCAAAACAATCACGTTTAAGCCACTGAACTAGTTTAGTCCGGTTATACATACAACCGCGAACAGCACATGTTGTCCATGAGCTCCGTAACGACATCTCTCATAAAGATTTGCGTCTTTAAATAGTAAAATAATTCTCAGAAAAACAGCTAGCCTCTTCGCTAACTAACACACAAAACACCATTGGAATGCTACTTCCGCCGCCTCACCGGAAGTTTCACCCACTTTATTTTTTACAGGAGCGCCCCTCGGAAACTTGTGGATAGTCTTGAGAGATTTAACCAGTTCATACGAGAGGATCTCAAGCGGACTAGCTGAAGACGCTACATTAGCTTTAGCCGTTAATAGACGCGCTACTGCCTTGAGAATAAACACTAGATCTGTTAGAGACGCATGTGACAGTTTATCTGTTCAATAACACACTCTCCTGTGGAGTCATAAATACATCATAATCTTCACGTCAACATTTCAAATCCTTCAGTTCTCCATCTCTGAAAAGCCAAGCTTATGTTGATTAGTGTTTTATTACAAGCTCTGTTTCGTCTCTTTTCTCCAGCAGAAACTGATTATGGATTATCTATTGCATTAAAGAAGTAGTTCACTTTTAAAAAAACACTTTTGCTGATAATTTACTCACCCCCATGTCATCCGAGATGTCCATGTCTTTCTTTCTTCAGTCGGAAACAAATTAAGGGATCCAGGATTTTCTCCATATAATGGACTTCAATGGGGTCCAAACGGTTCAAGGTCCAAATGAGAGTTTCAGTGCAGCTTCAAAGGGCTTTAAACGACACCAGACGATGAATAAGGGTCTTATCAAGCGAAACGATCGCTCATTTAAAAAATAAATACAAATGTTTAAGCTTTATAAGCTCAAATGCTCGCCTTGCTCTGTTCTGTGATGCGCGTTCGTGACTCTCCTGCTCGAACTCGTTCATCAAAATGAACGAATCTTTTTTCGAGTCATGACTCAAAGGGTCCTAAATAAGACCCTTATTCATCATAGAAACTTTCTTTTCGACTGAAGAAAGAAAGACATGGACATCTTGGATGACATGGGGGTGAGTAAATTATCAGCAAACGTTTTTTTTAAAGTGAACTACTCCTTTAAGACACGAATGAGGCACAAGCAAAACTCATCTGCATGAAATAATCTTAGATTTTTGATATAATAATGCAGATATTTTTTCCAAAAACATTATAAACGAACGTCCGATAACCCTCAAGAAAAGGAACATCAACACATTGTCCTTTTTTTCCATTGCAATGTTCTTTATTATCTTTTCCAGTTTCAAATGCGAAAAGAGGCATTAATTTCTCTCAATTAAATACTTAAAGCAAAAAAAAAAGCAAAAAAAAAAAGCAAAAAAAAGAAGAAATATTTACATAATTTCATTAAACTATAATCAATAACTAGAGGAGGATAATTGTACAAGCCAGGTGGTTAAACCGCAAAAGAAAAAAAAAATTAAATACATGGAAAAAAAAAGCCAAAAATTAATACATGGCATTAAAGTTAGCATTTTTCTTGAAAAAACAAACAAACAAAAAAACCATCAAAACCAAAAAGAAAACATGTATTTACAAGGCGCTCCTGAAATGCATCCCCACTCCAAGGAGCTGAAAGGCATGTAGTTTTCGTACTCTCATTCTCTCTCTCTCTCTTTTTTTTTTAGTTTTCTCCTCTTAAACACTTTTAAAGAGTTTATTTCTATATATATTTTCAAGTCGTAATAGTGATTTATTTTGTAAAGTCCACCACAGGTGCGAAGAGCACATCCACACGAGCTCCTCGACACCCTAGAGTCTCTGCCTTCCTCAAATTATTATTATCATTTTTTCTGTTTTTAAGTTTGAATGATTTCTCCATTAAGCGTGTAAGGGAACCGTACGTCAGGTCAGGCCGGCAGAAGCGTCTCGATGGCCAACAGCAGCAGCAAAAAGGTCAAAGTTTAATGTTTCATCGCCCAGAGCTGCAAAGAAACAACTGAAAACCGCAGCTCTGAAACAGGTGATGCAATTTGCATTTTTAATTCGATTTTCTGTCATAAAAAACATAGAAAAAGAGCTCAAATCACTCCACTAGAACTAAACAAAATCCCAAATTGAGGGAAAAAACCCCCGAACCAATCCTCCTCCGTCACAGCAACACGCACACGATCAGCCGGTCCACGCAAAACTAGATCACAAATATAAAGGGATTCAAAACGGAAAATAGAACTCTGAGCAGCGTTCTGTCACCAGGAAGTGACATCATAAACAAACGATTCAATGAAGTGATGTCATCAAAGTCCGTCTCCATGGCAGCAGGAGCGAGAAACGGGAAAGTAGCAATTCTAACGGCTAAAACTGCAGCGAGCAGATAAGGCTTGTCATCCTCTAATACTTTTCTTTATCGCTTTATTTCGTTTCAGTTCAACGGCATTTTTCTTGCGCAAACGAGAAGACCAAAAAAAAAAAAAGTTGAAAATCTCCCAAATGTTTTTTTTCCTCAAATATATTTTATGTTTTTTTTTTCTCCATCAATCCATCTCTGTAGTGGGTGTGGCCAAAGACCTAGCTGTTGTCTGATTCGTCCTCGGCTTCACGCAGCCAGGTAAAGAAGGCGGTGACGGATTTGAGGGCGACGCCCTTTCCTTGCTGTTCGGCGGGATCTTTGCTCGACTCCCACCTGTAAAATCCCTCCTCTTTTATGACGTCCTCGTCATACAACACGTCGAAGAACATCCGCAGCAGATCTGCAAGAGAGAGAGGCCGGTGTCACTGATAAACCAGGAGAAGCGTTGGATATACGACTGCTTTATGGCATTTGGGGTGGAACGGATCGCAGTTGATTCACGGATTTTTTCCACTGATCAAAAAAAAAGGATCCGATCCGTGGCTCAAAAAGCTTAAATGACCCGAATCGTGATCCGTTTCACCACTAAGAGACATAGGAACACACTTACTTGGCGGCTGCTCCATTTGTACCATCAGACCCTGTAAGGCGTAGAGCGCCTGCAGCTCTTTCTGCTCATCTTTAATGTAGCGCTGCAGCAGCTTGGCCCTCTGGGTAATTTCCTTAGCGTCAACTTTATATGGATTCTCACCTTGACAATGACATGATGAAAACAAAATTAAACCCAACGTGACATGATTCATCAGTGATTTTAGTATAAAGAAAAATAGTTGGTGAAAATCAACAATCATAAGCAAATTTTGGAGATTATATTATTGGTCTGCCTGCATTGACGTCATTATATGAGAACTGAGTTGGACGATGACATAATATATATATATATGAAGAGTTCAGATGCAAAAGCCTCTAAATGCCATTTGAAATTTTCTTCTTTAATGATGATTTTTTATCAAACTTGTATATTTAAGTTCAGTGATTTCACTTAAATAACAATTAATAGGTAATTATCTTTTGCATCTGAACTCTTCATATATATATATATATATATATACATACACAAAATTAAATTAATAACTTTTTACAACAAAAATGAACCATCATTAAACTTAAGCTGGACTGAGATACTTTTTTTTCAAGAAACAAACTTTGTTGCATTATTTTTATGTTTTATGTTATTATGTTGAAACAATCTGTATTGTAAAAAGTGCTTTATAAAAAAAGGTGAGTGAGACTGATAGTGGAAACTTGGCTTATTGTACATAATTAAATCCTGATGTATAAAATTAACATTATTTATTTCCCATTGAATATTCAGCTTCACGTTATGTAAATGAAACATGCTTTGAGTGTTATTTTGAAAGGAGAGGGAAAAAAGTGACTTACAGATGATTGCAGACTGGCAGACTGCGGTCATCATCGCTCGGACGAACATGTTAGATGCTGTTTGCTGCTCGTCCAGATTGGCCTGCACAGAGGGACAGGTCAAAGGTCATCGAGTGACAAACACAGCTGCAAAAGCTGAACAGAACAGCGATAATTCATCTCTAACGGAGTTGTGCCATCATACTTGCAGCTGTAAAATACTGCTTCAAAAGGTACATGGAGATGGGAAAAACATGAGCTGGAAGAAAAAAAAGTATTTTGTATTTGCTTGCAAATTGAACGCAAAAGTTTCTCGGAAGAACGCAAAAGTTTCTCTGAAGAACGAAAAAGTTTCTCGTAAGAACGCAAAAGTTTCGTAAAAATGCAAAAGTTTCTCTGAAGAATTGATTGATTGATTGATTGAAAACTTTATTGAACAACAATCAACATGAAGTGTTCAAAAGGATAAAAACACAAGAAAGCCCAAGGGCTTGTTTCCATTGTGGTCCTTCATGCAAAAGTTTCTCTGAAGAAAGCAAAAGTTTCGTAAAAACGCAAAAGTTTCTCTGAAGAACGCAAAAGTTTCGTAAAAACGCAAAAGTTTCGTAAAAACGCAAAAGTTTCTCTGAAGAACGCAAAAGTTTCTCTGAAGAACGCAAAAGTTTCGTAAAAACGCAAAAGTTTCTCTGAAGAACGCAAAAGTTTCTCGGAAGAACGCAAAAGTTTCTCGTAAGAACGCAAAAGTTTCGTAAAAACGCAAAAGTTTCTCGTAAGAATGCAAAAGTTTCGTAAAAACGCAAAAGTTTCTCTGAAGAACGCAAAAGTTTCGTAAACGCAAAAGTTTCTCTGAAGAACGCAAAAGTTTCGTAAAAACGCAAAAGTTTCCTGGAAAAGCGTAAAAGTTTCTCGTAAGAACGCAAAAGTTTCTCAGAAGAGCGAAAAAGCACTGAAATATGATTTTTCTGATTTGATTTTTTCCACCATCCGTGCCCTTAGGGGATGTGACCTCTGCAGTAAATCTGGGAACACTTTATTTCGATAGTCCACTTTGGACATTCTACTATCTTTGCAGCTACATGTCAACTAACTCTCATTACAGTATTAGTAGAGTGTCTGATTAATTTCGGATAATTCTTTATTTTGTTGGACATTCTACTGACTAGAAGTAACTTATTCTACTAACCCGAACCCCAACACCTACCCATAACCTACCAGTCTACTACCCTCTACTAATACTGTAATGGGAGTTAGTTGACATGTAGACTGCAAAGTTACTTATCGTTAGTAAAATGTCTAAAGTGGAATATCGAAATAAAATATTACCGTAAATTTCTTTAACTCGCCCTTTTAGCGTTTAAGACTGAATGTTATTTTCACAGAGGCAGATTCACTAGCACTGAATCCAGAACACACACACACACACACACACACACACACACACACACACACCTCCACCCAGTCAAAGATCCTCTGGTTGTCTGCTTTCTCCTGCAGGAGTCGCTCCAGTTCTCTGATGATGTCTTCTGGGCTCAGAGATGATTTACTACTCTTCCGGTCACACTCCTCACCCAGAGTGAACTCCACTCCCTACACACACACAGATTATATAGGGGATTAATAATCATATAGTTTATGTTTATACAAGAAGCGTAACTATAATTCCAGATCGCTACAGTTGCGGTCAATTACTTCACCTTTTCGGTGACAAACTTGTTGACGTCCTCGTCTTCAGGCAGGAGGTCTTTCCAGCTGAGTCCCGCATCTCTCCACATCGCTCCCACTTTCTTATGACTCTAAAACAGGAAACAGTTCCCAACAGACACTTTCAGGACTTGATTCAGAACACAATCACTTCCTATTCCCTATATACATTGTGTCAACCATGTAATTGGAAATGTATTCCCTGACTACATCACTCTATTGTACCCACAATGCACTTAAAGTGTACAGCAGGAATTTAAGTGATAGTGAGAAAGAAATTTAGGAGATGTGCAAGTTTCAGATAGGACTGCATGATTTAAAAAAAATAAAAAAAAATAAAATAAAAAAAAAATCACAATTTATTATTATTATTTTTTTTAGACAAAAATGTGATTGAAATTTAAAAAGCAATTAAAAAATGTGGCCAATTTGGACCAAAATGTGTATGATTGTATATTAGTATGGCTATAAAATAACCATACTAATAATAATACATTTATAAATAAAATGTAAAAATAATATATATATATATATATATATATATATATATATATTATTTTTATTATAATTATTACTAAACATAAATGGTAAACAAAACAACAAATCTTGCTAATGTAATATTTAACTTTAAAACAAAAAAAGTTTTTATAAAATATTTTTTATTTTAACTGTAAAATTACAAAACTAATATAAATGTCGGTTTTAATAAATTTTCAAATGTTAAATCAAGCATTCATTTTGTTAGAAAAATGCAGAGAAGCTGCTCTTTTGTTGACAACGATATTCATTATTTTTATTATGATTATTCTTGAACAAAATTGGCGAACAAAATACTAAATATTGAAAATGTAATATTCCACGTTAAAATAAAACAACAATATTTAAGAAAATGTAAATAATAATTGCATTTTACAGTACAACTGTAAAAATGACAAAACTAATTTTTACTAGTCTTAATTTCCTGTTTAAACGTTTAACAATCAAGCTTTTCGATTTTGGTGGAAAACTAAAGGGAAGTTTCTCTTTTGTTTAAAGGGACTCTGTGTAGATTTTTAGGTATTTTATTATCTGAAATCAATATTTTTATTCAAAAATATGTCCTCAATGGTGTACAAATACCTCTGCAAATTATCTGACTTAACCTCGTAAATGAAGAATTTATTATCTTTATGTACATGGGACGGGTAGGTTCACGGAGGCTTCCATGTCCGTTCCGCCATCTTGAAAACTATAATAGCAGAGAGGGTCAAAAAGTACCACCAGCCAAACGCGTTTCCACAACGCGTTTTCGTTCAGACTCAGAGCCATCGTCACGTCACATTGAGAGGCGCATTCCCTGCAAGTTTAAACGGCTGCATTGCACTCCTATGATTGCTGATTGCTCTTTTGCTCTATTATTTGTTGCGGACCATATGCCGAGTCACAGGAGAATGCATCCTCATCGCAAAAAAAGGCCAGACTTGAACGAAAAAGGAAACGTGACCGGAGATTGCAAAAAACACGGCCATTAATTTTTCCGTCATAAAATTAATCGGATATGGTTCGATTTTCTGCGTTTTTCGCATCCAGAGCCAGCATTTTGAGAGGTCTTTTGACAATTCAGGGCCGGGGGAGCTCGTCCTCAAATCATTGAACATTATGCGCCGTGCTTTCAGTTTCGGTTTTCAATTCGATCAAGTGTTTATGTTCTCTTCTCTATAGCTATTGGATTATGAAATTAATAAACCTCCCCTTTCAATCAGATTGAAATTTAGGATCGAATAAGGTGTGATTGAGCAGCCTATTCGATAACTAATGTATTATTTGGGCACAATATACACAATACATACACAATAACAGCCTAGCTGTTCTGTCTGCCCAGCGCTTCCACAGGGCCGCGCGCGGGTGTGTGTGTGTTTGTGTGTGTCCATACCTGGTCCATACCAGACACACTGCCAGTCTCCGTTCAGAATCGATGGTTCACGGAAATTGGTGGTCTTGTTTTTAATATGTGGCTCCAGAATCGCTAGCAAAGCATCAAACTGTCCCGCTGACATTCTGAGGTAAATTTTGAATCGCTCAGGATAAATCCTCTCGGCGCAATTTCAGGATTGGATGGATATTTTCTATTTCTTCTCTTTTCAATATGAGAGAGGGCAAAAATCATCCTCACTGCTTGACGAATCCATTTGGTATTTTTGCGTTTTTTCCCGCAAAGGTTTAATAAATACGCAACGGACTCGGTGTGCAAGGTTTCTATGCGTGACGAATTTTTAGGCTGACGTACAGGAAAATACGCATACGAAAATTTCGTACTCAGTGTGCAATGGCCTTAAATATCTATAGCGTTTTCAACCGTGGAAATAGCTAATGCAGCAGAAAGATTTCAGAAGAGACGCTGAAGTTGCCTGCTTTCTCCTCGACAGGTTAGTCAATGTTACAGTCTGACTTAATTTTTTTGTCATTGCTTGGTTGTGTACTTTATTATACAGTATAACATTTATAGGTAAAAAAGTTAAACAAGGTCTTTGATGAATAGCAGCTATTGACTACTTTACTCGCAGCTATTGTGAAGGAAGGTGCTAAAAACAAGGTTTGTAAGTTAATTCTTTATAACCTATAAATTCAGTAAGAATATAGAGATAATGATTGTAAGAAAATATTGCTCTCTGTAAGATTTTCTATAGCTTTCTTTTTATATATAAATGATCAATTAGCTAAAATTGTGATTTTGCTATGTGGATAAGATTGTACAGAGAATTAAAATTAATTTATACAGCTAGACACATAAATTGTACACATAAGTTAACACATAAGTTGCTGTTTTTTTTTAAAGTTACAAACCTGTTCACCCGGAGAAAAACTCGATGAAGTGATACTACAAGACATCCTGTCATAGCATTTTTGGTACATAACGGCAACCGTAGATGCAATACGCACTTGAAAATGCGAGGCGCTGGAGAGCAAAATTCGTTTGAATGCAAAATAATATTTAACCACTAGATGGGGGTATTTCCTACACAGAGTCCCTTTAAAGGCGATTCTCATATGTATTTATTAAAATCAATCGCATCGTTCACTCAGCAAAATCACCCCTTTTTTCTTAAACGAATCAAGCAGCCAAAGCGTTAATGAATCATCGTTAATGAATCAATCTACACAAACGACCTACCATTCCTTTACAGAGCAGGTTGAGTATTTCCACCAGAAATTCTCCAGCTTTCCCAAGAGGCACCAATGGTTTAGACACCTCCCTACAAATACAGCACAGGGGTCAGAGGTCAGCAAGACCATTCAGTCAACTCATTCTAAGCTCTAAAAGATTAAAGCTGCACTGTGTAAATTATAGCAGCATCTAGTGGTGAGGTTGTGAATTGATGATTTTTGTAGGCTTCACCATCAGGGATATTCTTGGCATCAGTGTCTGCAGGCTCACCTGAAGAGCGGCCCCATGGGAATTCCTCCCTCATGAAGTATCGGGCAGATTAATTCAGCCAGATATAGCCAGATATGAGGAATATCAATCGCCATATCCTCCGCAACCTCCAACACCTCCAACAGCCTGACACGATTATTAGGCAAAGCAAGGTTATTTATATAGCACATTTCATACACAATGGTAATTCAAAGTGCTTTACATAAAAGAAATTAGGTTTATACATTTTTTTTTCTGCATATTCTGTTATAAATTCTAATAGAATATATAATATTATTAATTATTAATATTATCAGGTCATTTAAATTGAGCTTTAACAATATAGATTGTATTAAAGCAGCTTTACATAATGAGATAATGGGAGATTACAGTAACATTGTCTTTGCTTTACAGTAAAGTTAGTGACCAGATAAAATTAGTTTTTGATTGATTTACTTCCATTGCAAAGATCATTAGTTAAGCTACACAACACCGTTTTAACCCAAAACAGAGATTTAATGTGTTCTGGCCGTTCCTAAATTCACAATTATGCACACATCTCTCACCCTTTGTAGTATTGTTGTGTAGATAGTGTTTTTGTTTTGACCAGCTGGTGAAACAGTAAACCCAAGTGCTCCCTAGCGAGGGCGCTGCGCTCCAGCGTCGACTCGATCCCTGTCCGCACGAACACAGACAGCAGAGACGCACAGTCCAGCTCAATGACACACTGCAGCGCCTCCTACAGGACAGGAGGAACAACAACACCGTGAGCTATTAACAGCCAAGGCAAAGCAACACACACACTGGTGGCATGAGGTGTGTAAGTGTGTGTACCGTCATGTCATTGATGTGCAGGTACTCCTCTATGATGGCGGTCGATTTCTTCTCCAGTTCCTCCTCTGTCAGGGCCGGTTTGGAGGAAACCGGTGGAGGAGTGGGAACAGTTTCTCGCTTTACTGTAAAAAATAAACATACAACAAATCCTATTTAAAAAAAAAAAAATTGCTTTTTGTATTTAAATTGTTTAAGTTTACATAACAGGAACAAGTTACTATAAAGTCAATATTACTGCAATAATAGAAAATAATAATACTGTAATTGTGCAAATTAAAGTTAGCATTTAGATGAAAACCAAAACTTACGAGTTACAGAGATGTATATAAACATTTTAATATTTCGATCAACTTCTAAATAACATTATTATGTTCCTACTCCAATTTGATGTTGAAATCTACATATTTATAACTGGTGGCTCTGATGGAAAAAAAAAACATTTTTTAATAATTAAGACGCATTAAAATAATTTAATAGAAAATGCAGAAATTTTAGTGCATCACTACTAGTAATAATAATATTACAATATTAATAGAAATATTAGTAAACATTTTAAAATAAGGTTCCAATTGTTAATGAACCAACAATGATTTATTTTTTTTATTTATTTGCGTTAATTCCAACATTTACTAATACCTCATTAAAATCAAAAGCTGTATATGTTAATATTACTTAATAAACATGAACTAAAAATAAACGGGTGTATTTTTATTAACTAGCATGAAAAAAAGATTGAAAGCAAATGTATTACTCATTGTTGGTTAATGCATTACCGATGTTAACGAATGGGACCTTACTTTGAAGTATTACCAGCAAATAATAATATTAATTTTGCAAATTTAGGGCTGGATATTGCTAATGACATCTTGATAAGAATCAGATTCTGATTCACAAACTCTCAAATCTATTTGGTTCATCATGATTAGTTAGAAAAATCAATAGGGGAAAAATGCAACAATATGTAAAAAAAAAAAAAGTTACTGCGTATGAAAAACAAGTTTACAGAGTTTTAGTGTCAGTACAACATTAAACTACTACATATAATGTTGAATAATGCAATGGGAGAATGTTTTATGTCACCAGTAAAAGGTGGCCTACATTATTTTAAATGTATCTAGTCAGTGAAAGAGTGCAATTATAATGATCATGAATATTTGTATTCTGGTGTCACCAGCACCAAGTCCAAATAATTTACAACCACAATGTAATACCAAATAAAATGTTTGTTAACCTTTTACCATATGTCTTGGAGTATCGCAATAATATCGTATCGTGATATTTATCGAATCTTGACATATATTTTTCACCAAGTTCTTCTAAAAAGACACTTTTAAATAATCCATAAAATGACCTCAATCTAAGCTAAAAAAAGAAACCAAACAACACAATCAAATGAAAATGACAAATTGTCCAGTTCATCATACCATTCTCGCGGCTGCCACGATCTCTCTCTCTCTCGCGCTCGTCCGTCATGCTGGAGACGCGGCGCACCATTTCCGCGGGGCGCTGTTCTCGTTCTCGACTCCTCTCTTTCTCGCGGCTGAAACTCCGCTTGCCAACGGCGGGGCGATTCCGGTCCAGCCGGTCTGATCCGCGGTCATCACGCCGGTCATAGCGGTCGCCGCCCCGGTCCATGCGTTCATCGCGCCGGTCGAAGCGATCGCTGCGTTCCCGACTGGAACTATTCCTGAGACATAAACAAAGGGATAAACTCATAAGTGGAAGTATATAATCAAGATCATTTAAATGAGTCCATCCCAAGTTTACGGTTATAAACACGGGCCTCATCTGAAAGCCAAAGAGGACAGTAAAAGTGTGTAAAGTAATAATGATCTCAGATCATAATCTAGTCTCATGTATAACTCCATTTAGTTAAGGCTGAATGGAGTCCAAATATCATATTTATTTATTAGGGCTGGGTATTGAGACAAATTTCACAATTCGATTTCGATTCACAAGCTTGCAATTCGATTACGATTCGATTCAATATCGATTATTTTGGATATCAGTTACAATAAATGGCAATTTTCTCAAGAGAATCAAATCTCTGAACTAATGCTGTAAACTATGGGAGTCCTATAGGCTTCATTAGCCTAATATGAAGGTAATAATGAACTGTTTTGTAGCTATACAAACACTTAAATTACACTTTTATTTATTTTTATAATAAGAAGATTATATGAAATATAAACATTTAAATGGTGGCTGTCATAAAAACTTGCCAGATTTATTCAAATATGCATTAAATATTGAAGAACATTAAGATTATAATGCATATGTAATATGGTGTATATATTTAGCAAAATGCTCCTCTCTAGAGTTATTTTTTCTATCTGACTAACGAGTTTATGTGGGTTTTCTGAGGTAAATATGACGATACATTGATTACAAGCTGTTTAACTGACGTCTTTCCACGGTTGAAACGCTGATTGAGCGAATCAATGTGACATGATCCGGATTTGGATAAGTTGTACTCTATCTTTAACACACTTTCAGATGCTCATTCATGTTTAACTGGTATTATTAAGCCGGAAGAGAGATCAGCGCTGCTGCTTCTCCAGAGCGATCTCACGCCACAGCGACAAAACGCTATTTATGTTTTTGAATTTCTAAAGAAAATGGACGTAATTTGAAAATTGATACTTTGTTTCATATTAATAGTAACAAAGGACAAAGATTATTGCAATTTTATGGATGCGCGCAGCCGCGATACAATGATCCATTCATTCAAATGAAACAGGATGACTAATCGATTCTTGAGATATAAGAATCGATATCGGTTCGTAAAAATGAGAATCGATTAATTTCAAGAAATCGATATTTATTACCCAGCCCTATTATTTATATATATATACATATTTATATTTTGGACATCGAACCTCATTTCCAAGTTAGCCTTAGTGTTATTTATCAGTGGAGACAGTTTTCAACAATTTTCATCCAGTCGTTCTAGTTGCAGTAGCCATTAGCCATTAGCCTAGCGCGAGTAGCCATTAAAAACAGTTTTACCCACTCCACAGTTCACCAAGCGCAAATACATTATAATGCTAAACTATCGATTGTAAAGAGAATAATATTAGAAATCAAACTACACACAACTATGTTACTTTTAGAAAGAAATTAAATCTGTGAAGATTCAGTCAGGAGAGTCTTACAAATGTTTTACTCTCATCATCTAATCGTGCTTGTATCCCTCCATTAGAGGGCAGCATTTGATACTATCTACTCAATATACTAGAAAATTATATTGGAATTAGTGGATTCGCATTGGCGTGATTCAAATCATACTTATCTGGCTGGTCTCAATTAGCAGTAAACGAAGAGATGTCATACCAATCATAAGTTCAGTATGGAGTACCACAAGGCTCAGTGCTAGGACCGCTGCTGTTCATTCTGTCCATGCTACCCTCACACACACACACTCTGTCCATGCTACTCTCTCACACACACACACACTCTGTACATGCTACCCATGGGAGATATCATTAGGAAGCATGGCATTAGTTTTCACTGTTACACTAATGATACTTACCAACTCATAAAATGAACGGTATGCATAATTGATATAAAAATGGGATGACTAGTAATTTCCTACAACTTAATTTTGAAAAAGCAAGGGTTTTAATTATTGGACCAAAAACCTCTGTAATGACCTAGAATACTGTCTAACACTTGATGGATGTTCTGTCAAGTCCTCGTCGTTGGCTAGGAACCTGGGTGTGTTCTTTGATACCAATCTTTCATTTGAACAAAGACACGTTTATAACATCTGTGAAAACGCATTTTAAAAAATATATCTAAATTACGCCATAGGATCTCAATGACGAAAGCAGCATGACCATATTAGCCCGATTCTGTCAACACTGCATTGGCTCTCTATTAAACATCACATATATTTGTAAAATCTTGCTGATTACTTACAAAGCACTAAATGGTTTAGCTCCCCAGTACTTGAGCGAGCTCTTTAAACTAGGAATGCACCGATATGAACATTTTGGCCGATACCGATTTTTGTAATCAGACTCTCAAAAATGAAATAAAAATTTGGATTTCGATTTATCGGCCAATATATCGGTTATCGGCTTTCAAGTATAAAAAATTATCGGTATCGCCGAAACCATGCGTCAACGCCGAAAACCATTTGTCAACGCCGAAAACCATTTGTCAACGTTGAAACCATGTGTCAACGCCGAAACCATGTGTCAACGGCGAAACCATGTGAAACCATTTGCCAACACCGAAACCATTTGTCAACGCCGAAACCATTTGTCAGCACCGAAACCATTTGTCAACGGCGAAAACCATTTGTCAACACCGAAACCATGTGTCAACGCCGAAAACCATTTGGCGGAAACCATGTGTCAACACCGAAACCATGGTTTCGGTGTTGACACATGGTTTCGGCGTTGACAAATGGTTTCGGTGTTGATAAATGGTTTCAGACGAATGGTTTCGGTGTTGACAAATGGTTTTCGGCGTTGACAAATGGTTTCGGCGTTGACAAATGGTTTCGGACACATGGTTTCGGTGTTGACAAATGGTTTTCGGCATTGACGCATGGTTTCGGCGATACCGATAATTCTTTATACTTGAAAGCCGATAACCGATATATTGGCCTATAAATCTAAATCCAAATTTTTATTTCATTTTTGAGAGTCTGATTACAAAAACTAAAGTCTCACCATTAAAATCCATATTCCAATCACATCATATAGTTTTACATGGACTATATGACAGACTTGTGCCGCACTCAACTGTATTTTCATTTTTTGTCCAATCATATTTCAAGCAAATCCAAACCATCATGTTGAACAGTGCGCATCTGAAGCGTCTCAGCTGAAGGAAATCATACATTAATTATCAGCTTTAATATATCGGCCTAATTTTCTTATCAGGCCGATAACGATAACATTAAAAATGAACATATATCGGCCGATACCGATATGGCAGCCGATATGTATCGTGCATCACTAGTTTAAACCTAGACTAAAAACACATCTCTTTAACCTGGAATTCACGTATAACATCACATTTCTATAATTCACATTAGGCCAACCGGAACCGGGAACACTTCCTATAACACCCGATACACTTGTTGCCTCGTATATGTCATCTACGCTAATATTAGTCTCTCTGTTTATCCCGAGGTTACCGTAGACAGCTGTATTCGGTCCGTATCCAGATCAGATGGTGGACCTGCATCTAGACACGACCACAACGCATCCCTGTCAACTAGACAATCCCCGAGACCTCGTCGATGCGACAGCCATCGCCACAGATCCTCGGCAAAGACCTATGACCAGCTTCGCCGTGATGAATCCGATCTTCAAGCAAAAGGAACTGGATGAAATATTTGAATGCTACATATCCATAATCTGATTCTGACTTGTGCAGGGTTTTTCCTGCATTATATTTTTTTTGGGTGGTCGCCAAAGTGAAATTCTGTCCCGCCAAAGCCTTATTTGATCAGAACTTGCTATTGTGATTGACTGGATGATTTTGTGGTTTTGGTGTTGGTTTCGGTGTTGACACATGGTTTTCGGTGTTGACAAATGGTTTCGGTGTTGACAAATGGTTTTGGACAAAAGGTTTTCGGTGTTGACAAATGGTTTCGGCGTTGACAAATGGTTTTCGTGTTGACATATGGTTTCGGTGTTGACATGGTTTCGGCGTTGATGCATGGTTTCAGTGTTGACAAATGGTTTTGGTGTTGACAAATTGTTTCGGTGTTGACATGGTTTCAGCATTGACACATGGTTTCGGTGTTGACAAATTGTTTCGGTGTTGACAAATGGTTTCGGACAAATGGTTTCGGTGTTGACAAATGGTTTCGGTGTTGACAAATGGTTTCGGTGTTGACAAATGGTTTCGGACAAATGGTTTCGGTGTTGACAAATGGTTTTGGACAAATGGTTTCGGTGTTGACAAATGGTTTTGGACAAAAGGTTTTCGGTGTTGACAAATGGTTTCGGTGTTGACAAATGGTTTCGGACAAATGGTTTCGGTGTTGACAAATGGTTTTGGACAAATGGTTTCGGTGTTGACAAATGGTTTCGGACAAATGGTTTCGGACAAATGGTTTCGGTGTTGACAAATGGTTTCGGCGTTGACAAATGGTTTTCGGTGTTGACAAATGGTTTCGGTGTTGACATGGTTTCGGCGTTGACGCATGGTTTCAGTGTTGACAAATGGTTTTGGTGTTGACAAATTGTTTCGGTGTTGACATGGTTTCAGCATTGACAAATGGTTTTCGGGTGTTGACAAATGGTTTCGGTGTTGACAAATTGTTTCGGTGTTGACAAATGGTTTCGGACAAATGGTTTCGGTGTTGACAAATGGTTTCGGACAAAAGGTTTTCGGTGTTGACAATTTGGTTTCGGTGTTGACATGGTTTCGGCGTTGACAAATGGTTTTCGGCGTTGACACATGGTTTCTGTGTTGACAAATGGTTTCAGTGTTGACAAATGGTTTCGGTGTTGACAAATTGTTTCGGTGTTGACATGGTTTCGGCGTTGACAAATGGTTTTCGTGTTGACATATGGTTTCGGTGTTGACATGGTTTCGGCGTTGATGCATGGTTTCAGTGTTGACAAATGGTTTTGGTGTTGACAAATTGTTTCGGTGTTGACATGGTTTCAGCATTGACACATGGTTTCGGTGTTGACAAATTGTTTCGGTGTTGACAAATGGTTTCGGACAAATGGTTTCGGTGTTGACAAATGGTTTCGGTGTTGACAAATGGTTTCGGTGTTGACAAATGGTTTCGGTGTTGACAAATGGTTTCGGTGTTGACAAATGGTTTCGGTGTTGACAAATGGTTTCGGACAAATGGTTTCGGTGTTGACAAATGGTTTTGGACAAATGGTTTCGGTGTTGACAAATGGTTTTGGACAAAAGGTTTTCGGTGTTGACAAATGGTTTCGGTGTTGACAAATGGTTTCGGACAAATGGTTTCGGTGTTGACAAATGGTTTTGGACAAATGGTTTCGGTGTTGACAAATGGTTTCGGACAAATGGTTTCGGTGTTGACAAATGGTTTCGGCGTTGACAAATGGTTTTCGGTGTTGACAAATGGTTTCGGTGTTGACATGGTTTCGGCGTTGACGCATGGTTTCAGTGTTGACAAATGGTTTTGGTGTTGACAAATTGTTTCGGTGTTGACATGGTTTCAGCATTGACAAATGGTTTTCGGGTGTTGACAAATGGTTTCGGTGTTGACAAATTGTTTCGGTGTTGACAAATGGTTTCGGACAAATGGTTTCGGTGTTGACAAATGGTTTCGGACAAAAGGTTTTCGGTGTTGACAATTTGGTTTCGGTGTTGACATGGTTTCGGCGTTGACAAATGGTTTTCGGCGTTGACACATGGTTTCTGTGTTGACAAATGGTTTCAGTGTTGACAAATGGTTTTCGGCGTTGACACATGGTTTCTGTGTTGACAAATGGTTTCTGTGTTGACAAATGGTTTCGGTGTTGACAAATGGTTTCGGTGTTGACAAATTGTTTCGGTGTTGACATGGTTTCGGCGTTGACACATGGTTTCGGCGTTGACAAATTGCCGAAAATTGACACATGGTTTCGGCGCGTTGTCACAAGGTTTTGGCGTTGACAAATTGTTTCGGTGTTGACAAATGGTTTCGGACACATGGTTTTGCCGTTGACGCATGGTTTCGGCGTTGACACATGGTTTTGGTGTTGTTACACGTTGTTTTGGCGTTGTTGACAAATGGTTTCGGCGTTGACAAATCTTGTGCGATTTTCTAACTGCGGGATTCTCACACACAGCCGATTCACGCCCTAATGACTCATTTTAATGAATGGTTAAAACAACTGATCTGTCCAACACTGAACTCACGAGACGTCTAAATCGGTGTATAACAAATCGGTAACATGTTACAATAAGATTCGATTAGATAACATTAGTTAACATGAACTAATGAACAACTAGACTCCTACAGAATTTATTAAGCTTTGTTGAAATGTAAATTTCACCATTAACTAATACATTATTAAAATCAAAAGTTGTATTTTGGTAACATTAGTTAATGCACTGTGAAGTCTTGAACAAACAATAAACAGCTGCATTTTTATTAACTAAGATTAACAAAGATTAAGTTAGTTAGCCTAATACATTAATGTTAACTAATCAAACCTTATAGTGATGCGTTACCAACAAATAATTTACTCAAAACACCTCTGAAATGAAAACGTAAGTGTGTACACCCCACTAGATTTAGCCTTAAATATCTACAGTATTTTCAGGTTATTTAGCCTATATCACAATGTGCGAAAAATCTATCATTTATTTTAGACTAGAATGAGGTGAAATCAGAAAAAAGCGGTTATTCAGTTGTTGGCTATATGGTAGAAAATTAGACTTTAGACTTTCATATCAATAAAATTATATATCAAAAAAATTATCAGGTCTAGCAAAGAAGGATTATATCTTACAAAGCTATGAAATTCAGTGGTAAAATCACAGCTTTTTTTGAAAAGAGGGCAAGAAAGGACAGTGTCTGACCCTTGACACAATTTTAGACCCAGGAAAAACCCTGACTGTGATACAGCCTGAATCAAAATCACACAGTGTTCATGTGTTGGCCACAGAACTCTCTATTTTAGTTATAAAAGGAGGACTTCCTCCTCATTTTCTCCAGTCACCTGATGGAGTTTGGGTTGCTTGCCACTGCCACTTAACACTCAACAATATAACTGATTTGACTGCACTGACACTATTAAACTGAGCTGGATGATGACATCGCTGTTTCTGCATAGATGAAATAAACTAATTTAATAATTGATGATATTTACAGTGGAACTGAATCAACACTGACACTGTTTTCTTTTAGTTCGAAATTAACTCATTGTTCTCACTGTAAACTTGCTTTGAAACAATCAATATTGTAAAAAGCGCTATATAAATGAAAAGTTGTATAAAAGTCAAGTCACCTTTATGTCATTACTCATCCCTCCAGTCTTCAGTGTCACATGATCCTTCAGAAATCAGTTTAATATGATTTGCTGCTCAAGAAACACTTTCTGACATGTACATGCTACAATAGTAATAACAGTAAATCATGCATGATTACATGCTAAACCAAACCCTTACCGCATGTACGTGCTGTTAATTAATATCACATGTATAAGTATTAAGTATTAATGACCAGTGGTGGAGAGTTACAAAGTAAATATTTCAAGTGCTTTATCAGAATTTTAATCTTTTAGGAAAGCATATTATTATATTTTTTACTCAACTATATTCCATGAAAATATATAGGGCCTCTGAGGGGCGTTTTCAACTAAAACCAGAAAACTTTGTGTGTTTTGGCCGTTCATTTACACAACAACTGCGTGAAAACGGCCTGAAAACACAAACTTTTGAAGACTGGTTTCAAAGGGGAAGTTTTTGAAAACGACACCATTATAGAGTGTAGAGCCGACCGATAAAGGATTTTAAAGGCCGATAACGATACAAATATTTGTTGGTTTTAAAATCCGATATATCGGCTGATATTTAAAAAAAAAATTTTTTTAGAAAGGTGCAACAAAACATCAACAGATTTCCCTAACATTAGTTATTTGTAGTTATGTATGAGTTTTAACTAAAATAATATGATACTGCATTTTAAAAAGAAACTTGTTTCTTTTATTGTCGCAACAGAACAGAGGAACCAAAGCTCATTAACGTTAACGTAGTGGTCTTCCACTGATAATAGTGGCATTAGCTAGCTTTGTGGTTAACAGGGACTGTGTAAAGTGCCCTCTGGTGGACAAACTACATACTCCAACACTCATGACATGGTTCAAGCGTATTTCGTCCATTTTTATTTTATTTTTGAAATATTCATTTATCGGCCATTATAACTGCCGATACCGATAGTTAGGAAAATGACTAATATCGGCCGATAATATCGGTCTGGCTCTAATGGGCTATATGCACGCATAAGTTCCGCATTTGACATAAGGATGCTCGTCCATTTCCGGTTGTGTAGATTAAAGCGGAGGAAAACCGGAGAAAACGGGATTATGGCAGAGTCTTCAATATTTACTGTCCTCCCGTCGTTGAAACGAAATGTACATACGTTTAGATGTAATTTTATATATAGTTATGTTTATTTAATATAATTTTAAAAAGAAGCATAAACACAACGAGGGGTGTCTGTTTTATCTGTTTTTGTGACTAACGTTTCATTAGTATAACCATGGAGTATAAAATTCAATATAAATTCTCGGTATTGCATTGGACTCTATGATCGGCGGAAGTTATCGAGCATCCCTAATGCTTCACCGGAAATAACGCCGTGCATAGAGCCCATAGAGTGTCGAAGTTATGACGTCACTTTGTAGGACAACTCGGAAGTTAGCGGCGTATGGGTTCCCTCGATTTAGCAAAAAACTATAAAAAACCCCATAGACTTTAGAGCGAGGAACCCGGAAGTGCTAAATGGTAACTCCTACAAAGTGACGTCGTAACTTCAGCACTCTATCGTCAAAAATAAAAATGCTGTCTAGAGGCGCCAAAGTGACATCGCCAACTACTGGCCTGGAAGCAGAATACCAGCCGATTTCTGTGTGAACGAGGATCGCTTTGACAACGTTATCGTCTGTACGCCAAAAACGCAAAGGTAAAACTTTTCCGTTTTAGTACATGATTAACATTAGGGCTTCCTCTATACTACTATTCGAATTCCATTCCTTATTTTATGTAATATTCGAATATTAAATGGTCAAATTTATCCTATTATCAATATTTACGACATTACACATTCTTATGGATCGTCAATGCCACTATAGCCTGTGGTTGCTGTTGCACGTTCGGCCCACTAGAGGGACATCTAACATTACTACAATAAACATTTAGGGGCTGTTTACACCTGGCCACTTCATGCGTTTTCTCAGATCGGATAGCTCTGATTTATCAAAACGATTTCATTTACACCTGGTCACATAAACGTGTTTTTGCAAAACAGATATAAATCCGATCTTCACTTTGATTTGCGATAGATTGCGGCGCGTTGGCTTGATGAATGGAGGTGATGTGATCGTTATATCGCGTCAGAAGTTCCGGGAATCTCCCGCATATTGTTAGCGTCTCCCTGATGGCCGCAAATTAGTTAAAATCGCCCGGAATCCGCGCATAACATACATAGCGCGCGGCGCGATGGCAGAGAGGGAGTGAACGAGACCTTGCGAATGTGCCACGCGAAAGCTAGTCACGCGCTCTCCTATTGTTAATAAGAAAGCGATAAGGGCCCGTTTACACCTGGTCACTTCGGAAGTATATATTTATTTTTAAATATATATAAAAGCAATATTCGAATAGTAACTTTAGCATTCGAATAGTAGTGTTTTTTTTTAAATATTCGAATTATATTCGAATTTCGGAATTCGTTCCAACAGCCCTAATTAACATGATTCTAAGTTTACGAGTTGATTCTTTGCAACAAACCTGTTGAATTGGTTCATAAATCGCATTGACAGTATTTTTTTTACTAAGCCATTATAGACATTATAACCATATCGTATTTTGAGTGATGGGAAAACCTAGTGCACAGAGAGAAGAGATGGCGTGTGAGCAACACCTCGTCAACTGCATGACATGATGATGATCTGACCTGTGAGGAACCCTCCTGTCCGAGTCCACGCTGCCGGATGAGGAAGAGGAGGACGGCTGCTGAAGTGCTGAGAAGCGATTCAAAGTGCTCGGCCGACCGGAGTCCTGGGCTGTAGACGAACAGATGACAGATGCATTACGGCTGGGAACTAGCGCTGCTAGATATGTGGTGTGTGTGTGTGTGAGAAGCCCTCTGGTGTTCAGAGAGGTATGTGTGTGTGTGTGCGTGACACCCTCTAGTGTTCAGATGGAGCATTTACTACCGATCAGCCAATAAAATAATCACAGCCTATTAAAATGTGCAGCCCGACTGTGAACATGTGTGTGTGTAATGAAGTCCTGTGCAATGCAACACACTGACCGCCTTCGCTGGGTTTGGCTCCAGTGCCTCCGCTGCTGCCTTTGCCCCAACTACCCCACGTGCCTTTACCTCCGGGGGCCAGAAGCTGATTATTGAAGTCCAGAGCGCCCGGCTACAACACACACACACACATTACTGTTCAGTGCTCATATTGAGTGTTCGTGAGGGAACTGCAAGGGCTTCGTGAGTTGATGCAAAGCTATTAAAATCACAAACATGTAAAGTTCTGTTTTATAAAAACAAAAAAATGAAACCCTTAAGAATCTAAGATTAATATAAGATTCTTATATAAGATTAAAATATAAAATATATTAATATATATATATATATATATATATATATAAAAATATAAGATTAAAATATAAAATATATTAATATATATATATATATATATATATCATATTTTATTTGTTTACCTGCATGTCATGTGACCATCAGAGAACGATGAACATGCAAATGTGTATTTAAATAAATATTTTAAACAATACATTTAAATAATTTATATAATATAAAAAACGTATTAACCCAAAGTTTAAACATTCACAATCTAGAAGTTGAAATAAATTATTTGATTACCTCACTCACCAATTATATATTTTGTGTAATATTTAAATTAAATAATGTAATTATTTGAATAAAATAATACAGGGTTATTATCGTTAACAAAACTTAAACTATTAACACTTAAAAAACTTAAACTGGAAATAAATAAAAACTAAAAATGGAATTGAAAAATATGAAAAAAAAATTATATAAATGCACATAAGCACATAAGATAACTAAAAATTACACTAAAATTAACATGTAAACGGAAAGTATCAGACCTTGCCTGACTTCATAATGATATTAATAATATTAATAATAATAATAATAATAATATGTAAGAGTTTGACTATTTATTGATTATAGATCAGACTGTTGTCTTAATAATAATAATAACAACAGTAATACTAATAATGACAACCAAGTCTGATCGGTAATCAATAAATAATAATAACAATTAATCTGAGTTTGATTATTTATTGATTACCGATAAGACTTGGTTGTCATTATTATTATTATTATTATTAAGTAATCTGAGTTTGATTATTTATTAATTACCGATAAGAATTGGTTGTCATTATTATTATTATTATTATTAATAAGTAATCTGAGTTTGATTATTTATTGATTACGGATTAAACTTGGTTGTCTTAATAATAATAGTAATACTAATAATGAGAACCAAGTCTGATCGGTAATCAATAAATAATAATAATAATAATAATAACAATTAATCTGAGTTTGATTATTTATTGATTACCGATAAGACTTGGTTGTCATTATTAGTATTACTATTATTATTATTATTACTATTAAGACAACGAAGTCGGACCCATAATCAATAAATAACCAAACTCAGATTACTTATTATTATTAAGTAATCCGAGTTTAATTATTTATTGATTATGGGTCAGACCTGGGATGGCTTCATAATAATAATAATAATAATATTAATAATGAATAATAAGTGATCAGACCTTGGTGATCTTGCTGAGTCGGGTGGGATCGATGGGTCTGTTCTTGGTGGAAATGGGCACTGTGTTCCAGCCGTCATCAGGTGCCTGGTTGCCACGGGAACCAGGTGTGTGTGACCCACCGCGAGACCCCATCCCCCCTCCACCTCCTCCTCTTCCGTCTCCTCCTCCTCCTCTGTCTCCTCCTCCTCCTCCTCTTCCGTCCTTCTTGGTCATGAGCTGCTGCTGGACTTTAGCCTGCTCTCGGTGCTCCTCAAGCTCCGCCTCCTTGTGGATCTGCTCGATGGTCTTCGGGCCCAGATCTCCTCTGCGTGGAACCCAGTTATTCTGACACACACACAAATCAAAATGGACAATCCTTATTTTTATTTTAAACGATTTATCAGTGCACATCATTGTGTTAAATACATGTTTCTGGTGATCTTGAATCAGAATAACTTCTAAAGACGAGGGCGGAGCAACAACCTGTCACTCACATGAGATCCACCAATAGCAAACCACAACCATCCAATCAACTCCCCACAGACAAAAATCAAGCCCCGCCCACATTTGTTCCTGCTTTAGAAGTGTTTCACTCGGATAGACGTCACTGTACGTGTATGAAAATACTTCCCTTTCAAAAACTACATTTTCAAGGTAACGTGCAGCAACGTGATTTCAATGATCACTAATTACAGTCGTCAATCAGTTTGTAAAAACAACAAAACAGAAGGCATTTAAAAGTGAATGAAAGTAATAATAATTGACTTCAAGATGACATTATCTTAATGTCATTATCTTAATTATAATTGACTTAAAGATGACATTCATCTAAATTTTAAAATAAAAGTCCCAGCAAAGGGTTAAATGAAGAGCTGTAAAGCACTTGAACTACATGAAATCTCCACTATAAGTGTGTGTGTGAATCCACCTTTTTAAAGTTTGAGAGGAAGAAAATGGTGGTAATGGACAACAACACACTGAAAATACTCTGTTCACTTGTGTTTCCACTCTTTTATTCCCTCCCTCTTTTCTGAACTTCAGTTGTGCTTCAGCTGAAATGAAACTTAAAACCGTCTTGGGTGTGTGTGTGTGTGTGTGACACACATGGAGCGAGTTTCCTAAGAACACACACACTGAGAGAACGACTCAGCGCAGAAAGTCATGCTCCTGGTTTTATTGAGGAAAAAGTGAATCGTTCACCACAGACTATTCATTAATTAAGTGAAAACTGTATTCTGATTGCAAGACAACTTTAAGCAGTCCTGCATGCGCTCTGGTTTGTTCAATGAAAGGAAAATGGCTCACACAGACACTCTCTCACTCACTCACATTTCATAAAATTGGTATCGAAAAAGTATCGTTCAGGAATCGTTATCGATATAATTTTATTTTTGTACTACCACAGCTACACACACACACTCATTAACACTAGGGACGGGCATTTTTCAAAAATATTGCATTCGAATATTCGGGCTCATAGAAATCGAATAATCGTTTATTTAAATTATGTTTAACAATAAAAACGTTATTTTTAAGTTGTTTTTCCGTTTTTGTCACCATTTCTGGACAAGCTTACAATTAGGCAACACACAACACGCTTACAATATATATTACAAATTTATTTTAGTTGAAAACATTAAACAGTAGGCCTATGTGTAAACAAAAATATATATAAAAAAAGCATTATTAAAAGCATGCTTAAAAAAAAAAAACCTAATAAAGCACATTGCGTCAGATATCGTACAGAACGTGCACACATACACACGAGTCAGCAAATGATTGATTATCATCGTTATTATTATAATTACACTCAACAGCGCCATCCAGTGCATATAATTATAACTGCGAGTTAGTGCATAGGATTTATCATGGCCAGCAGAGCAACGTATTAAAAATTCGAATAGTATTTTATTTTTCGAATAATAATTACATATCGAATATTCTAAAATTCGAATACACACACACACTCTTACCCGTCGCAAATCAATAACGTCCTGCAACATGAAGCGGATCCTGGAAGAGGTTTTCCGCTCCTTAATAATCTTCTCCATCTGGTGGAAATATTGATCCATTCGGGGCTGAAAACAGAGACACACAGCTCAATATCAACACACACACACACGTCTTTGGTCGGCTCATAGATGTAATGTGTGTGTGCTCACCTTCGCCTTCTCGAAGTCCAGGTCCTTCCCGATGGTGGACAGCAGCCGGCACAGGCACTCCAGGCTCTCCTCGTCGTGGTTCTTCAGCAGCTTCACGATGCAGTCGTGCATGATGGTCTCCGTCAGCATCTTGAGCTTGAACAACTCGCCGATGAACTTGATGTTGCCTAGCGACCGTCGCCGGGCTTTGTCTTTGGCGTCCTCAAGCTCCTCCTTCAATCTTTGCTTCACCTCATCCTGTAGAGACCAATCACCATTATGACATGGGAAACACGTACATTTAGTATGGCATACGGACATATTACTGTTATTACGGCTGTCAGTTAAACGCGTTATTAATGGCGTTAACGCAAACCCATTTTAACGGCGTACATTTTTTTATCACGCAATTAACAGTCTGTTTGGCCTAGCAAACTTTGTCGCTTTTTTCACATGCTGTTGCAATTCAATTCAATCCATTTCAACGAATGGTTTCAACGCGAGGACGTTTTGTTGCTTCGTCGACCAAAACGCAAGCGGATCTAGCTAGACTGGAAACAAAACAACAGGCACGCCGCACACACTCGTTTGGGCTTGCGAGCCGGCCAAATAGTTGGTTAACGTTACGTTTTGAGTGGATGACAGGTTACGTCACTTCATAACGTTCCCATGGCAACAGGTTACGTCACTTCATAATGTTCCCATAGCAACAGGTTCCGTCACTTCATAGCGTTCCCATGGCAACAGGTTACATCACTTCATAACGTTCCCATGGCAACAGGTTACGTCACTTCATAATGTTCCCATAGCAACAGGTTACGTCACTTCACAACGTTCCCATGGCAACAGGTTACGTCACTTCCTAACGTTCCCATGGGAACAGGTTATGTCACTTCATAACGTTACCATGGCAACAGGTTACGTCACTTCATAACGTTCCCATGGCAACAGGTTACGTCACTTCATAACGTTCCCATGGCAACAGGTTACATCACTTCATAACGTTCCCATGGCAACAGGTTACGTCACTTCATAACGTTCCCATAGCAACAGGTTACGTCACTTCATAACGTTCCCATGGCAACAGTTTACGTCACTTCCTAACGTTCCCATGGGAACAGGTTATGTCACTTCATAACGTTACCATGGCAACAGCTTACGTCACTTCATAACGTTCCCATGGCAACAGGTTACGTCACTTCATAGCGTTCCCATGGCAACAGGTTACGTCACTTCATAACGTTCCCATGGCAACAGGTTACGTCACTTCATAATGTTCCCATGGCAACAGGTTACATCACTTCATAATGTTCCCATGGCAACAGGTTACATCACTTCATAATGTTCCCATGGCAACAGGTTATGTCACTTCCTAACATTCCCATGGGAACAGGTTATGTCACTTCATAACGTTACCATGGCAACAGGTTACGTCACTTCATAACGTTCCCATGGCAACAGGTTACGTCACTTCATAATGTTCCCATGGCAACAGGTTACATCACTTCATAATGTTCCCATGGCAACAGGTTATGTCACTTCCTAACATTCCCATGGGAACAGGTTATGTCACTTCATAACATTACCATGGCAACAGGGGAAAACGGCTGCTCTCGTGTGAAGCAAACGCAACATTTTTCAACTTTCTGCTAAGATATATGTGACTTTTTTGCAACGAAAATACAAGGATTGTGAAATCATGCAAGCCCCGCATATTTTGCACGGAAATCGGCAATTTATCTGGTGAAAGTGCGGCATATTTGAAAAAATGCGGACTTAGGCTGATTATGCACTGAATCGTGCGACCGCATGAACACGTTTTTCTGGAGGGACTGATAAACTGTGGAAATTGTCAGATTGGCATGCTAGTATGCTACTTCAAGCAATTTGCATACTGTTTTCTTGATATAATTCATGATAATTTCAAACAATAGTCAAAAGTTACCGTATGTCATCCTGTTTAATGGACTTTCAGCACAGCGTGTTTTACAGTGTGTTTTAGCACTGTGTTCATTTCCAGGATTTATAACGCTAATAAAAATTTGCAATTGAGATTTTTTGTTCTTACCCCTGTGGCAGCATCCAACTCTTTCTGCTTCTTCTCAAACGTTTCATCATCATCTTTATCCTTCTCGAACTCTTTCTGACAGCGATTCAGCAGCAGTTTCCTGAAATTCACTGACACTCCAGGTTTATCTGTGGTGGGAACTTTCAGCTGTGACGAGAGAGATAACACACACACACATTTACACACCTAAAGTTGAAGAATGTGCTTTAGCAATCTGGCACATGACACTGCAAGGAATGAACCGATATTAACATTTTGGGCGATACCGATAACCGATAATCTTTATACTTGAAAGCCGATAACCGATATATCGGCCGATAAATCTAAATCCAATTTTTTTTTTCATTTTTGAGAGCCTGATGACAAAAACAAAAGTCTCACCATTAAAATCCATATTCCAATCACACATTTACAATGTTATGATTATTATATGACGCACTTGTGCCGCACACATTGCATAAAACTGTATTTTCATTTTTTGTCCAATCATATTTCAAGCAATTCCAATTCATCATATTGAACAGCGCATCTGAAGCGTCTCAGCTGAAGGAAATAATACATTATTTATCAGCTTTAACATATCGGCCTAATTTTCTTATCAGGCGATAAC
>NW_024121899.1:2865806-2956199 GCF_016745375.1 Pimephales promelas
ACAGCTATAATTGATTTATAATGTATAATTACACTGTTGACCCTTCCCTTACACCTTAACCCAACCCATACCGCACACACCTGCCCCATTGTACTTATTTTTCGATATAAAGTGGGACCAATTATCATCATTATCCCATTTATCACTCAGAATTCATCACTAGAAAACAAATAACATGTTACTGACAGGTTGAATCTTTTCAAAACGGTTTTATTTGCATTAAAGCCTGTAAATGGTCAAAATAGAAGTAGTTAAGTCTGGGATTAAACGCATCTGCCAAACACATAATGAACAGGCCTTGGACTGAGCTATTGTTATTGAATGAACACAAAGTCGTGGTTGTTTCTGGGCTCTTCTACACACCTCTTTGAAGGCATCAAGAAGATCTCCCGCCTCCTTCTTGTTCAGGTCTTTCATTTTTCTCCTCTTCTTTGGCATAGAAACCACTGCAAATACATAAACACACACCGAGTGTGACATATGACTTTGAGTGAGTCATTGAATCATTCATTCAAGAGATTTGTTCAAAAATGCATTTTAATCCAGTAATAAAAGAAGTGAAGAATTTGAGTGAGTCATTGAATCATTCACTCAACGTGTGTTTTTGTTACTATTGAAGGTATTAGAGCGGCACGATTAATCGTTAAAAGGTCGTGATCTCGATTCAAACTTTGAATCATTGATTCAAGAGATTCTGTCGAAAACGCTGATTCATCCAGTAATAAAACAAATGAAGACTTTGAGTCATTGAATCATTCAATAAAGAGATTCGTTCAAAAATGCAGATTTATCCAGTAATGAGACAAGTGAAATCTGTATGAGTGAGTCATTGAAACATTCACTTAACGTGTTTTTGTTACTATTGAAGGTATTAGAGCGGCACAATTAATCGGGAAAATATCGTGATCTCGATTAAAACTTTAAAACATTGATTCAAGAGATTCTTTCAAAAACGATGATTCATCCAGTAATGAAACAAGTGAAGACTTTGAGTGAGTCGTTGAATCATTCAATAAAGAGATTTGTTCAAAAATGCAGATTTATCCGAAACAAGTGGAATCTCTATGAGTGAATCATTGAATCATTCACTTAACGTGTGCTTTTTGTTACTATTGAAGGTATTAGAGCGGCACAATTAATCGTTAAAAGATTGCAATCTCGATTAAAACTTTGAATCATTAGTTCAAGAGATTCTGTCAAAAACGCTGATTCATCCAGTAATGAAAGAAGTGAAAACTTTATGAGTGAGTCATTGAATCATTCAATAAAGAGATTCGTTCAAAAATGCAGATTTATCCAAAACAAGTGAAATCTCTATGAGTGAGTCATTGAATCATTCACTTAACGTGTGCTTTTTGTTACTATTGAAGGAATTACAGCAGCAGAATTAATCGTTAAAAGATTGCAATCTCGATTGAACTTTGAATCATTAGTTCAAGAGATTCTGTCAAAAACGCTGATTCATCCAGTAATGAAAGAAGTGAAAACTTTATGAGTGAGTCATTGAATCATTCAATAAAGAGATTCGTTCAAAAATGCAGATTTATCCAAAACAAGTGAAATCTCTATGAGTGAGTCATTGAATCATTCACTTAACGTGTGCTTTTTGTTACTATTGAAGGAATTACAGCAGCAGAATTAATCGTTAAAAGATTGCAAACTCGATTGAACTTTGAATCATTAGTTCAAGAGATTCTGTCAAAAACGCTGATTCATCCAGTAATGAAAGAAGTGAAAACTTTATGAGTGAGTCATTGAATTATTCAATAAAGAGATTCGTTCAAAAATGCAGATTTATCCGAAACAAGTGGAATCTCTATGAGTGAGTCACTGAATCATTCACTTAACGTGTGCTTTTTGTTACTCTTGAAGGAATTAGAGCGGCACGATTAATCGTTAAAAGGTCGTGATCTCGATTCAAACTTTGAATCATTGATTCAAGAGATTCTGTCAAAAACGCTGATTCATCCAGTAATGAAAGAAGTGAAAACTTTGAGTGAGTCATTGAATCATTCAATAAAGAGTTTCGTTCAAAAATGCAGATTTATCCGAAACAAGTGGAATCTCTATGAGTGAGTCATTGAATCATTCACTTAACGTGTGCTTTTTGTTACTATTGAAGGTATTAGAGCGTATCGTAGATTGTAATCTCGATTAAATCTTTGAATCATTAGTTCAAGAGATTCTTTCAAAAACGCTGATTCATCCAGTAATGAAACAAGTGAAATCTTTATTTTAGCGAGCTATTGAATCATTCGTTCAAACCATAATCATGAAAGAATCGTGCAGGTCTAGAAGGTAACAAACCTCTGTACTCAAGGGGGCGCTAGAGTTTCCTTCAAATGTCATTAAACCAGGGGTGTTATTCTTCAGGTAGTTGGAAATCAACATGTTGACATTAACTTGATCAGCATGACTGGCACTACGCACTATGCAGCATTGTTGTAACTAAACCCATTGAAAACTGAAATAAACACTAAAATAACACTGTTACGAACTGCCTTACGCACCTTGTAAAGTACTCTCAGGGGGCGTGGTCTGTGCAGTGGGCGTGTCCTCTCGCTCTTCTGCCGGAGGGGGCGTGGCTTTAGAAACGCTCGCAACAACCTCTGAAGGAGCGGTGGCTTCCCTCAAAAGTGGTTCGGGGGTTTCCTTGGCAACGAGTGAAGGTGTTTCCTTGACGACAAGTGGAGTTTCCAGGACTTGTTTAGTAGGTATCTCCTTGACAACAGCCTCCTGGGTAAGGGCTTCCGAAACAACCGCTGTAGGAGCTTCCTTGGCAACCACAGGGACAGTTGCCTTGACACCAAGAGCAGGGGTCTCCTTTAGAACAGGAGCGGTGGTCTCCTTGCAGACAGGAGCGACGGTCTCCTTGACAGGAACAGGGATCTCCTTGACAACCGGAGGAATAGGCTCCTTGACAACCGGAGAAATATGCTCCTTGACAACCGGCGGAATAGACTCCTTGACAACCAGAGGAATATGCTCCTTGACAACCGGAGGAATATGCTCCTTGACAACCGGAGGAATATGCTCCTTGACAACCGGAGGAATAGACTCCTTGACAACCGGAGGAATAGACTCCTTGACAACCGGAGGAATATGCTCCTTGACAACCGGAGTAATAGACTCCTTGACAACCGGAGGAATATGCTCCTTGACAAATGGAGGAATAGGCTCCTTGAAAAATGGAGGAGTAGGCTCCATAACAACAGAAGCTGGCACCTTAACAACAGGGGCTGGCACTTCCTTAACACCCACAACGGGGGTCTCCTTGACAACCTGAAGAGGAACAGTCCTATCAGGAATTTCCATGGTAATCGGTGGTGCTTCTTTAGTCATGTCCGGCTCAGCAATAGGGCTGATGTCTCTTGCCGGGACTCCGTTGAACAGCTGGAGCTCTTCCGGTTGCACTATCGGAGATTCAAGCACAGGCTCCGCCTGGGGGGCGGGGACAGGCATCGGTAAAGTCACAGACCCCTCCTCTTTGCTCTTAACGGGTGTGACTTCTGCAATATTAAAAGGGGGCGGATCCACCACAGCGGGCGTCACATGGGAGTCGTCTGCAGGCGCTAGGGGCGGAGCATCTACCGTGTCGCTAATTGGGCTAGTAGGGGGCGGAGTCTGTGGGGTGTCGGGGAACGGGCTTTCACCTGGAGGGATGGGAAACTCCGCCCTGGTTGTCATGACGACCGGAGATGTGGCGTTGTCGCCGTTGGGCTTTAAGAAATAGTTCATAAAAAAATTTAATTCATTATATATTATTCGTACGAAATATCATAAATCATCATATTATTAGTCACAGCTTCAAATATATTAATGATTAAATATCATTCTTAATAATTAAAAGGCGCTGAGCTTTACGACAGCTAATCACCGTTTGAGGACACCATTAAATAAAACAAAATAGAAAAAACAATTCTTTCTCTTATAAAATAGCATTTATTTTGTTAACCCTCTGGTGCCGTATTTTTTCACTTCATCAGAATGGTATGAAATTTGGTAAAGGTTTCGGCACTTAATTGAAAATCATTGACATGATTCGAAAAGGTTAAATGGTCCTGAAAAAAAAAAATTCCTTTTTTTGGTGGTCCAAAATAAGCGAGTTTGAAACGAATGGGAGGCAAATACTATCACCCAGTGGAAGCATTTGGTATTGCGCCCAATGAATCTTTTTTTTTTAGATATCAACCTCAAATTTGTAACCAGCTTGTTTATATTTATGGCTTCGGTTTTATCATAGTTTTAGAGCAAAACTTGTTTTGGTAAATATATATTTCATATAAAAAAAATGTAAAAATCATTTTAAATGCATTTTTCATAATAATAAATTTAAACATCATTTATTCATTTATTTTTTTACTTCAGCAATACATCGGCCAAGTGTTATCTTTTAAAAGAGACCAAACTTTTTTTTCGAGATTTACGATAGTTTAAGTAGGAAATTTCACTGTTAAGTCTATGCTCAGGTTTTTGGATCATAACTATTTCATAAATATAATTCAGTAGCATAAAATACTCTAAAAATACAAAATAATTAAAGAAAAAAATGTATCGAATTAAATTATAGTACATTCATTTAATTGAAATAATAATTAAAAAAAGGTAATTTTTGACCGGCAGACGAGGAACTCCAATTCAGTAGCATAAAATACTCTAAAAATACAAAATTATTAAAGAAAAAAAAAGTATCGAATTAAATTATAGTACATTCATTTAATTGAAATAATAATAATAAAAAAATAAAAATAAAAAAAACGGTAATTTTTGACCGGCAGACGAGGAACTCCAATTCAGTAGCATAAAATACTCTAAAAATACAAAATTATTAAAGAAAAAATGTATCGAATTAAATTATAGTACATTAATTTAATTGAAATAATAATAATAATAATAAAAATAAAAAAACGGTAATTTTTGACCGGCAGACAAGGAACTCCAATTCAGTAGCATAAAATACTCTAAAAATACAAAATTATTAAAGAAAAAATTTATCGAATTAAATTATAGTACATTAATTTAATTGAAATAATAATAATAATAATAAAAATAAAAAAACGGTAATTTTTGACCGGCAGACAAGGAACTCCAATTCAGTAGCATAAAATACTCTAAAAATACAAAATTATTAAAGAAAAAAAATGTATCGAATTAAATTATAGTACATTCATTTAATTGAAATAATAATAATAATAATAAATAAATAAAAAAAACGGTAATTTTTGACCCGCAGATGAGGAACTCCAATTCAGTAGCATAAAATACTCTAAAAATACAAAATTATTAAAGAAAAAAAATGTATCGAATTAAATTATAGTACATTCATTTAATTGAAATAATAATAATAAATAAAAAAAAACGGTAATTTTTGACCCGCAGACGAGGAACTCCAATTCAGTAGCATAAAA
Organism: Pimephales promelas; assembly: GCF_016745375.1. Next base: position 2,871,215 of record NW_024121899.1, read on the forward strand.
TACTCTAAAAATACAAAATTATTAAAGAAAAAAAATGTATCGAATTAAATTATAGTACATTCATTTAATTGAAATAATAATAAAAAAATAAAAAAAACGGTAATTTTTGACCGGCACGCGAGGAACTCCAAAGACAGATCTTAAATAAATGTTTAATGTTGTAAATTATCAGACATGCTGTCAATTCATAAAATAATGGGCTGTTCTTTCACAAAACCAGCACATTGCTAATACTAATGATGATGACAGTATCCCAGCATATAATTTCACGTAGTTAAATGAAATATAGATGCAAATGTGTCAAAGCAATTTGGTGCATGAGGCATAAGGGTGTGTAAAGTTTCGTGCGTTCAGGTGTGTGCGTTACCTGTGGAGGCGTCGGTGTCAAGCCACTGCGACCTCCTGACATGATCTCTTCTGTGATGTCACGTCCTCCCTGATTGGGGTCTCTGATCCTGATCTAGAGAGAAGCATTTAAAACACGCAACAAAGTGTGAGAACACTTTGCGAGGAAGAGCGAGGAAGAGCGAGGAAGACGACACGAACAACAGGCAAATAACAACAGCGAGTGATTTAATCCAAGAAGCATTTATCAGTGCTGCAAGAGACAAAATATGCAACGAATGTCTCTGGCAAACACACACACAGTGGAGCACCTTATAAAGAAGAGAATGCACAAGAGCCTGGAAAACGTTCACACGGCCCCTAAAAACTCGTACAAACTCAAAGCAACTTCTCTATCGCAGTGAATTATATATCAGCTTACCAGTTCAACGAGACAAACACACACCCACACCCACCCCCCACGCATGAGACAGCACATTCCCTACCTTCCTCCCCTCGGACGGAGAGGGTGAGCTCTTCTAGGCCCGGCTCATCCTGGGGCTGAAGTTTAAACTCAGCCTGATTCCGACACACTAAACTGGGCAGCACATTCACACACGGCCTGGGCCGACCTGGGCCTCACACACTCTCTCACGTACAGGAGAGCAGGGAACGAGAAACACAGTGAGAAAGAGAGAGAGAGTTCGGCCTTGTGAAACGAGTGCACTGGAATGTGGAACGCCCACCACACTGAACACACACACACACAGAGAGAGAGAGACGGGGGTGGAGACTGAGAGCCACGTGGAGCCCTAGAACTGAACTCACTGACTTTGCAGCTTTAAAATGTTCAAAACTCACACGTTTAATGTTGCAAACGATCGCCATTTCAAATAAATGCTGTTCTTTTGAACTTTCTATTCATCAAAAAATCCTGAAAATAAATCGTACACAACGATTTTCGACACTGATAATAATTATAAATGTTTCTTGAGCCTCAGATCATCATATTAAAGTGAAGTTACACTTTACTATATATAACTGCTATTTAAAATTGTAATAATATTTCACTGTTTATATACTGTATTGTAACACAGCCTTGATGAGCAGAGACTTCTTTAAAACACATTTTAATCTCAACTAGCCAAAATAACAATATGAAAAATAATCAACATCAAAATATGTTTATTATTAAATCTGATTTTTTTTATAATTTTGAGGATACCAAAAAATAAAATGGAAATAAAAACAAAATGAAAACTCAAAATTAAGACCAAATGTTTAAATGGCCAATAATAATTCATAAAGTGATCAGAAGTTTTCTCAATTTTTCTTTTATTTTTTAAGTTGAAAATCATGACTTAAAACATGATTTTGACCCAATATGTAATTTCATGAAGATACAATCCCTATGTCCTGTTACATCAGTGTTGAAAATTCTCAATAAAAGCAATTTACTACATCAAATACAATAGATTAATTCATATATTACATAATACTACAGTTCAGTTCGTTGCAGCTCTCTCAATTTTCATTTTTTTTTTTCAAATTCAAATTTGCTATATTAGCATGACTGTGTAACACAATGTTATCAAAGCATCAACATATTATATAAAATAATAAAACAAACAAGTAAGTAAACAAGTACGTAAATCTTAATAAATAAATAAATAAATACATTGGGCCACACGAGAGATTACCTAGCACATATTTAGCCGCTAGTGCTGCTTTACTATCATTTCCTCCGAGTAAGGACTTTTTTAAAGTGTCACTCAGTTCAGAGAACGATGGAATCGGGGTTTCAAATCTGGCCAGAAAAGTCTCTCTTATATTGGTATATTTGGGACGGAAGAGTAGAAAAAAAGTCTCTCTCTCTCTTTTCCTTCCACAACTTTCGCTCAGTTTCTATTCGTCTGAAATGTACCCTCACGGAGGAACCGAACGCGAGACACGAGAAGTCAAAGTCCAGTGCAGATCCCCAGCTGTGAGCTCCCAGAGCCCCTGATAACAGCAGCAAACACACGCTCAACACACCCCACACGAAGCGCTGATGCGTCCCCAGCGCCCTTTAACTAACTTTACTGAAGCTGACTTTACCAAAGCTAAATTCACCTGAAGCTAACTTTACCTGAAGCTAACTTTACTGAATAACTTTACCGAAGCTAACTTTACCGAAGCTAACTTTACTGAAGCTAACTTTACCTGAAGCTAACTTTACCTGAAGCTAACTTTACTGAATAACTTTACCGAAGCTAACTTTACTGAAGCTAACTTTACCTGAAGCTAACTTTACCTGAAGCTAACTTTACTGAATAACTTTACCGAAGATGCTAACTTTACCTGAAGCTAACTTTACCGAAGATGCTAACTTTACCGAAGATGCTAACTTTACCGAAGATGCTAACTTTACCTGGAGATGCTAACTTTACCTGAAGATGCTAACTTTACCTGAAGATGCTAACTTTACCTGAAGATGCTAACTTTACCTGAAGCTAACTTTACCGAAGATGCTAACTTTACCTGGAGATGCTAACTTTACCTGAAGATGCTAACTTTACCTGAAGATGCTAACTTCACCTGAAGATGCTAACTTTACTGAAGCTAACTTTACTGAAGCTAACTTTACCTGAAGCTAACTTTACCTGAAGATGCTAACTTTACCCGAAGATCCTAACTTTACCCGAAGATGCTAACTTTACCTAAAGCTAACTTTACTGAAGTTAACTTTACCTGAAGCTAACTTTACCAAAGCTAACTTTACCTGAAGCTAACTTTACCAAAGCTAACTTTACCTGAAGCTAACTTTTCCTGAAGATGCTAACTTTACCTTGAAGCTAACTTTACCTGAAGATGCTAACTTTACCGAAGCTAACTTTACCGAAGCTAACTTTACCTGAAGATGTTAACTTTACCTGAAGCTAACTTTACCGAAGCTAACTTCAAACGAAGCTAACTTCAAACGAAGCTAACTTTACCTGAAGATGCTAACTTCACCTGAAGCTAACTTTTTTCTTTTTTTTCTTCTTTTTTTTGTCTTATTTTTTTTTACCTGAAGCTAACTTTACTGAAGCTAACTTTACCTGAAGATGCTAACTTTACTGAAGCTAACTTTACCTGAAGCTAACGTCTGTCATTGTTTCTATAGTCTTGTTATAATCGTAACGTTACGCCGCCATGACTGAGTGTTTTGTACCAGTCTGCACACACACTGCAGCTGACGACATGAGTCTGATAATACCAAAAAACTCCTGCCTTCAGCACAACACACACTCCACACAAATTCGTGTATTATGAAGAAATCTTCCTCAGTGAAGAACAACATCATCATCATTCAGGTGAATCTCCATTTTAAACAGAAAGATCTTATCATCAAACTTTCACTCGACTGCACATAAATGCCTTCAACATCACATCGACATCCTTTCAAAGAGCGGATTTGCTCTGTTTTTGTGACAATTCTAGAGGCATGAAATTAACAAATTAATCTGAATAGATGACATACGGCTCACTAGAATAATTGCAGAGTAAATTGATTGTTAATTTGCAAATAGATTGCTTGTAAAAATGTCAAATTAACAACATGGACAGCAATAGTTTCAAATAAGTACAAATATAAAGCAATCTCAAAGCTCATTCACACGAGTCGATTCGTGGCTTACCGGCTTGCGCTCGCGTCTGGGCGGGGCTTGCTGCTGCTGAGGGGGCGGGGCCTGTTGCTGCGGGGGGGCGGGGATGATCACCGGCGTTGGGGCAACAGGGGGTGTAAACTGGGGCTGAGCGGGGTAATATGCCCCTAGGGGAAACACAAGACAAAGACGTTACAAACATCTCAGACTGCGTCTAAACGCATGCGCACGGGTTTATATATCAGTTCAGTTTTAGTGTGACATCATCCGATTCAGATTCACTCCTAAACCGAGAACCGGAAAGAGGAAAACTGGGGCAGGCAGAGTGATCCTCACAAGTTAACCTCACAAAACACTGAATTATCAGTGATTCGTTGCCATGTAAATGCACACACTCGCACGCACACAAACACTAACCCATGCACACACTCACACTCTTTTGAAAAACAAAAATTACTAAACTGAATTAAATTAATTTAAGTTTTAAGTTTAGAAATATTTCTATAATAATTATTGGAATTGCACAAGATTATATACATTAAATATGGTTAAATGAAACGTGATTTAAAAAAAAAAAAAAAATCACCATTTTAATGTTAAAATTAGGGCTGTGCAAAAATTAATTGCGATTAATCGCATCCAAAATAAAAGTCTGTGTTTACATAATATATTTGTGTGTGCTGTATATAATTATTTTGTATATATATATGCATGCATGTATATATTTAAGAATTATTTGCGCTTAAATTCTGTATATATATAAATACATAATCTATATTATATAAATATAAATATTTAATACATGAATAACACATTTTCTAAAATATATACATGCATGTGTGTGTATTTATATATACAAAATAATTATATACAGCACACACAAATATATTATGTAAACGCAGACTTTTATTTTGGATGCGATTAATCGCAATTAATTTTTGCACAGCCCTAGTTAAAATGCTCAAACAAAATAGCACTATGATTGGTCATAGCATAGAAAGTGCTAATTATGTACTATTTAATTATGCATATTATATTATTTGTATTGATATTTTAACTAGTTGAACTATAAAACTAAAAAAATCCATGTACAAAAATGCCAAAAAAACAGTACTTAACTATTTAAATTAAATTAAGAGAGGAAAACACACCTAAACTCCTCTCAGCTGGTCATATGGTCACTTTTAAGCGCTCTGATTGGTTGGGTGACTAAAATAACACCACTTCCACAAGCAGAGAGAGAGAGTGAGTGAGAGAGTGAGTGAGAGAGAGTGAGTGAGTGAGAGAGTGTGTGAGTGAGTGAGTGTGACCAGAAACCAGCAAACATACACTAAACACACACTCACTCACAGCCTAAGACCTACACACATCTATATAATGTTCAATATTGTTCTTTTTTATGTGTGTATATATATATATATATAGATGATTTCTAAATCCATTTTATTTTATTTATTAATCTGTTCATTTTATTATTATTGTTTTATGATATCAGTTTTAATATTTTGTGTACTAAATGTTCCAAATCATTTTCTATGTTGTTTTGACGCTTTGGCAATACAAAATGTATTTTTTGTCATGCCAATAAAGCTTTCTGGATTGAATTGAATTGAGTGTGTGTGTAAGTGTGTTTGTGTGAGTGAATGAGAGAGATAGAGAGTGAATGAGTGAGAGAGAGAGTGAGTGAGTGAGTGAGAGTGAGTGAGTGAGTGAGAGAGTTAGAGAGTGAGTGAGTGAGAGAGTGAGTGAGTGTGTGTGTGAGTGAGTGAGAGAGTGAGAGAGTGAGAGAGAGAGAGAGTGAGTGTGTGAGTGAGTGTGTGAGTGAGAGAGAGAGTGAGAGAGAGAATGAGTGAGTGAGAGAGAGAGTGAGAGAGTGAGTGAGTGAGAGTGAGTGAGTGAGTGAGTGAGTGAGAGAGTGAGAGAGAGAGAGAGTGAGTGTGTGAGTGAGTGTGTGAGTGAGAGAGAGAGTGAGAGAGAGAATGAGTGAGTGAGAGAGAGAGTGAGAGAGTGAGTGAGTGAGAGAGAGTGAGTGAGTGAGAGAGTTAGAGAGTGAGTGAGTGAGAGAGTGAGTGAGTGAGTGTGTGTGTGAGTGAGTGAGAGAGTGAGTGAGTGAGAGAGAGAGTGAGTGAGAGAGTGAGTGAGTGAGAGTGAGTGAGTGAGAGAGTTAGAGAGTGAGTGAGTGAGAGAGTGAGTGAGTGAGTGTGTGTGTGAGTGAGTGAGAGAGTGAGTGAGTGAGAGAGAGAGTGAGTGAGTGAGAGAGTGAGTGAGTGAGAGTGAGTGAGTGAGAGAGTTAGAGAGTGAGTGAGTGAGAGAGTGAGTGAGTGAGTGTGTGTGTGTGTGAGTGAGAGAGTGAGTGAGTGAGAGAGTGAGAGAGAGAGTGAGTGTGTGAGTGAGTGTGTGAGTGAGTGTGTGAGTGAGAGAGAGAGTGAGAGAGAGAGTGAGTGAGTGTGTGAGTGAGAGAGAGAGTGAGAGAGTTTGTGAGTGTGTGTGTGTGAGTGAGTGTGTGTGTGTGTAAGTGAGTGTGAGTGAGTGGATCTTTAGGACTCGGTTAAAACAAACCCAGACATACGTTTGTACGGCCACTTTTGAGTCTTCTGTATTCGATACACACGAGTGATGATGTGGGAATAACGCTATACACACGAGAGGCTGGGACAGATCGTTAAATAAACATTAGAAATAAATTATTATTATTTTTTTAAATAAAAAAATAATAATAAATGGATGAATGAATGAAAGAAACAAATAAATAGAATTAAATTAAATAAACAAAAAAAAACGAGTAAAGAAAGAAAGAAATAGATAAAGGAAAAAAAAACAAATACATCAATTAAATGAAAGACAGAAAGAACAAATACTAAATTAATTGATTATGTAAATAAAAGGGAATTAAATGCATTAATTAAAAAACTAATAAAGAACATGAAAGAAAGAAGGAAACTTAAATAAAATTAAGTCAAATAAATAAAACAGTAAATAAAGAAAAAAAAAGATAAATATAGAAAGAACAAATAATGGATTCTTTAATAAAATTAAACAAAAGAAACAGAACCGTAAATAAAGAACATGAAAGAAAAAAGAAGGAACAATGGAATAAGAGAAAGAATGACAAACAAACAAAGGCACCATCAGCCTCTCTCAGATCTTCACGGTTACTGTACCTTTAACACTTCTACATTTATAAACTGGGAAAACTGTCCGTAGAGACTAACAGGGAGATGGTAAAGCCGGACCAGAGCGTTTGAAGAAGTTTATGTAAACGTGGGCGGTCACATGTTAATGTGCTCAGGGTCGTGATGTCATAACCATGGCGATTTCTAAACGGTTACCAACGACAACAACTAGATTCTTTTTGTTTTCAGTCAACATAAAAAAAAATCAGTCGAATAACCAATGGGGAAACTGCCTTTTAAGTTCATTCATAATTGCATAATGATGATTCCCACTACGAGATGATGAATATTTTACCCACTAGTAGGAGTGCGCACACACACACACACACTCTCTCACACACCATACGTACCGTAATCAGCCGGACTCGTGCCGGTGTAGAAACCAGGAGAACCGGTCACCTGATACTGCTGAGGGGTCACGTATGAGGGACGGTACTGACAGAGAAACACACACACACACACACACACAGAGAGAGAGGGTTTGTGTTTTACTGCACTGACTCATCAAAAGCACACACTCTCACATTTGAGGTGAGAGTGAGACAATCCCCATTTCAGAGCATTTTCCTCTCAACCCCAAAACCCTCCCCCTTTTCTTTAGTGTTGCACAATTAGGAACTGTACGGATGGTCAGCTGACCGGGACAGGGTTTAGAAAGGGGAGGAGTCAGCAGAATCAATACACTAAAGCATGTGTGTGTGTGAGAGAGAGAGAGAGAGAGAGAAAGAGAGTGTGTGTGTGTGTGTTACGCATCTGAGCAGAATGTCCAGTGCAAGGATACTAAACTAAAACTAGTTGACTAGTAAAGCCAACGTTTTAAAATCTAAGTTTTCTATATTGTTTGGTTAAGAAAAAAACTCTATAAATATAAAATTGAGTTTCAGTGAGAGAGAAAGCGAAATGTTTGCAAACATAAACAGTTTCCAAAACAGAAGAATGAAAAGTAAAAGCTATAATCGTCAAGCCAAAACTAATTAATGTAGAGCGAAACTGAAACTGAAACGCTCTCACTCGGCATGAAACCAGATGTTTATTCATTTTTGTTACTATTTTAACTACTTTAAACTACACACAGTTCGGCGAGTTTAAACCCTCTGGTGCTCTTTGCGTATCGGTCAAAAATTACAGAAATTATTTATTTTATTTTTTTCAATTAAATTGTTGTTCTACATTTTAGTTTGATGTTTTGATAATGTGACCAGACCTGGGCAGATCTCGGGATCTCGGGACCAGACCCACGCAGTGGCGATGTCGGGACCGGACCCGCGCAGTGGCGATCTCGGGACCGGACCCGCGCAGTGGCGATCTCGGGACCGGACCCGCGCAGTAGCGATCTTGGGACCAGATCTCGGGACCAGACCCGCGCAGTGGCGATCTCTGGACCAGACCCGCGCAGTGGCGATCTCGGGACCAGACCCGCGCAGTGGCGATCTCGGGACCAGACCCGCGCAGTGGCGATCTCGGGACCAGACCTGCGCAGTAGCGATCTCTGGACCGGACCCGCGCAGTGGCGATGTCGGGACCGGACCCGCGCAGTGGCGATGTCGGGACCGGACCCACGCAGTGGCGATGTCGGGACCGGACCCGCGCAGTGGCGATGTCGGGACCGGACCCGCGCAGTGGCGATGTCGGGACCGGACCCGCGCAGTAGCGATCTTGAGACCAGATCTCTGGACCAGACCCGCGCAGTGGCGATCTCGGGACCAGACCCGCGCAGTGGCGATCTCGGGACCAGACACGCGCAGTGGCGATCTCGGACCAGACCCGCGCAGTGGCGATCTCGGGACCAGACCTGCGCAGTAGCGATCTTGGGACCAGATCTCGGGACCAGACCCGCGCAGTGGCGATCTCTGGACCGGACCCGCGCAGTGGCGATGTCGGGACCGGACCCGCGCAGTGGCGATCTCGGGACCGGACCCGCGCAGTGGCGATCTTGGGACCAGATCTCGGGACCAGACCTGCGCAGTAGCGATCTCGGGACCAGACCCGAGCAGTGGCGATCTCTGGACCAGACCTGCGCAGTAGCGATCTCGGGACCGGACCCGAGCAGTAGCGATCTCGGACCGGACCCGCGCAGTGGCGATCTCGGGACCAGACCCGCGCAGTGGCGATCTCGGGACCAGACCCGCGCAGTGGCGATCTCGGGACCAGACCCGCGCAGTGGCGATCTCGGGACCAGACCCGTGCAGTAGCGATCTCGGGACCAGATCCGCGCAGTGGCGATCTCGAGACCAGACCCGAGCAGTGGCGATCTTGAGACCAGATCTCGGGACCGGACCCGCGCAGTGGCGATCTCGAGACCAGACCCGAGCAGTGGCGATCTTGAGACCAGATCTCGGGACCAGACCCGCGCAGTGGCGATCTCTGGACCAGACCCGCGCAGTGGCGATCTCGGGACCAGACCCGCGCAGTGGCGATCTCGGGACCAGACCCGCGCAGTGGCGATCTCGGGACCAGACCTGCGCAGTAGCGATCTTGGGACCAGATCTCGGGACCAGACCCGCGCAGTGGCGATCTCTGGACCGGACCCGCGCAGTGGCGATCTCGGGACCGGACCCGCGCAGTGGCGATCTCGGGACCGGACCCGCGCAGTGGCGATCTTGGGACCAGATCTCGGGACCAGACCCGAGCAGTGGCGATCTCTGGACCGGACCTGCGCAGTAGCGATCTCGGGACCAGACCCGCGCAGTGGCGATCTCGGGACCAGACCTGCGCAGTAGCGATCTCGGGACCAGACCCGAGCAGTGGCGATCTCTGGACCAGACCTGCGCAGTAGCGATCTCGGGACCAGACCCGCGCAGTGGCGATCTCGGGACCAGACCTGCGCAGTAGCGATCTCGGGACCAGACCGAGCAGTGGCGATCTCTGGACCGGACCTGCGCAGTAGCGATCTCGGGACCAGACCCGCGCAGTGGCGATCTCGGGACCAGACCTGCGCAGTAGCGATCTCGGGACCAGACCCGAGCAGTAGCGATCTCTGGACCAGACCTGCGCAGTAGCGATCTCGGGACCAGACCCGAGCAGTGGCGATCTCTGGACCAGACCTGCGCAGTAGCGATCTCGGGACCGGACCCGCGCAGTGGCGATCTCGGGACCAGACCCGAGCAGTGGCGATCTCTGGACCAGACCTGCGCAGTAGCGATCTCGGGACCAGACCCGAGCAGTGGCGATCTCTGGACCAGACCTGCGCAGTGGCGATCTCGGGACCAGACCCGCGCAGTGGCGATCTCAGGACCAGACCCGTGCAGTAGCGATCTCGAGACCAGACCCGAGCAGTGGCGATCTCGGGACCAGACCCGCGCAGTGGCGATCTCAGGACCAGACCCGCGCAGTGGCGATCTCAGGACCAGACCCGCGCAGTGGCGATCTCGGGACCAGACCCGCGCAGTGGCGATCTCGGGACCAGACCCGCGCAGTGGCGATCTCGGGACCAGACCCGCGCAGTGGCGATCTCGGGACCAGACCCGCGCAGTGGCGATCTCGGGACCAGACCAGTGCAGTGGCGATCTCGGGACCAGACCCGCGCAGTAGCGATCTCGGGACCAGACCAGTGCAGTGGCGATCTCGGGACCAGACCCGCGCAGTAGCGATCTCGGGACCAGACCCGAGCAGTGGCGATCTCGGGACCGGACCCGCGCAGTAGCGATCTCGGGACCAGACCCGCGCAGTAGCGATCTCGGGACCAGACCCGCGCAGTAGCGATCTCGGGACCAGACCCGCGCAGTAGCGATCTCGGGACCAGACCCGCGCAGTGGCGATCTCGGGACCAGACCCGCGCAGTAGCGATCTCTGGACCAGACCCGCGCAGTGGCGATCTCGGGACCAGACCCGCGCAGTAGCGATCTCGGGACCAGACCCGCGCAGTAGCGATCTCGGGACCAGACCCGCGCAGTGGCGATCTCGGGACCAGACCCGCGCAGTAGCGATCTCTGGACCAGACCCGCGCAGTGGCGATCTCGGGACCAGACCCGCGCAGTAGCGATCTCGGGACCAGACCCGAGCAGTGGCGATCTCGGGACCGGACCCGCGCAGTAGCGATCTCGGGACCAGACCCGCGCAGTAGCGATCTCGGGACCAGACCCGCGCAGTAGCGATCTCGGGACCAGACCCGCGCAGTAGCGATCTCGGGACCAGACCCGCGCAGTGGCGATCTCGGGACCAGACCCGCGCAGTAGCGATCTCGGGACCAGACCTGCGCAGTAGCGATCTCGGGACCAGACCCGCGCAGTAGCGATCTCGGGACCAGACCCGCGCAGTAGCGATCTCAATAAGCTAAAGTCCCAAAAAGTCGGTGTGTTCCTTTAAAACGTGTTTTTCCGTTCATTATTTCTCCTGAAATCCTCCATATTGTTATTCAGTGATTCTACATTATGGATTTTAACTACTTTAAATTACAAGCAGTTCGGCTAGGTTTACAGCAGTGTCTCCGACTCTGAACTGAATCATGTGAAAGTCATTTGATTACAACATATTTTGGGCATATAGTCAGGGAATTAGTAAAATTCGGTTTAAAATGTGCTTTTCCGTTCATAATTTCTCCTCCATTATGGATTCACATGTGACTTACCTGGCCAGGTATATAGTAAGCCGTGCCTTGTGAGTTGGGGAAGCTGATTTGCTGTTGGGGAATCATCATCATCTGGGAGGGGCCGGGCTGAAACACATGTGCGGGGCGTGTTCCATGGGGGGGAGGGATGGGCCGGGGGGCGGAGCTTTGCTGGACACGCCCAGAGCTGGCGGGTAAAGCGGTCCGACTGGGGTAATATGGCTGAAACGAGAGAACAACAAAGAAAACTCGACTTTAAGACATAAATACTGCAAGATATGACATCAGCAGATACAGTGATGATGTTGAGGTCATTTCTAAATCAAAAATCACTGCTTGTGGACACACAACTAATCACAATCCATGTTAGGACACTATTAAAAAATAAATATGTGTCGCAGTAGATAAAATGTTTTTGATATCCTTGAACTTTGATATAAAAAAAAATAGATGATCCAGTCAGGTTGCAATCTATCTATCTATCTATCTATCTATCTATCTATCTATCTATCTATCTATCTATCTATCTATCTATCTATCTATCTATCTCACTTACTCAACTTGAGTGACAGATTTTTTTTCACTTCATCCATGATAATATTGCTGAATATGTAATATGTAATAATTTGTAAAAGCCATATTATGAAAGTAAAACTGGTTTTTAATACTGAGTTTAAAGAAAGATTTTAGCAAAGGGCAAAAAATGTGTAAGAATTACCTGCAGTGACCTGAATCCTCCCTTCAGCAGCACCAAACACACACACACACACACACACAGCAGAAGAGCGAGAGAGAGATGAAGAGTGTGTGTTACCCACAGGCACAGAGAGTTAAAGGAACAGAGCAGCATGCAAACAAACTACGCATTTTAGCACAGTTGAGATGACACGGCAAGAGCCAGAAACACACTCTACACAAGCGCACAAACGCTGGCCAGCGATCCTGTCGTCGTAACAAACCTCGAAAGGCTGATAGATGTCGTTAATCAGGTAGCTAGATATAAACATGTCAGGAGTTTAACTTACTTAACCAACTTGCAAAACAATTTTGTTCTGCCATTGCAATAATTCTCATTTTCTTTTAGTTTAAAATGAGGCACAAACTAAAATAAAAATTCATAAAAATTAAAAAACAAAACTAATAAGTGACAAAACTACACAAAATTACTAAAACAAATTCAAATTAAACCAGAAAACGTAAAATGTAAATATTCATACTAATTATAAATATTAATAAATACTAAAAGCTAAATAAAAAAAACAATAGTAATAAAAAACAGTGTAAGTTTTAGTTCTTTTGTTTTTTATTTGACTCTATTAATTGAAGTTTTAGTATTTACTAATATATTGAATGTTTTTAAAATAAACATTACAAAAAATACACAACAGAATTAATAAAACTCAAACTGAAATTATAATTATAAACAAACTAATTCAAAGCACTAATACTAAAACTTACAAAACAAAAACCTTGTCGAGTAAAAAAAAAATACTAAAACGAAAAAGAAAACAGAAAATATAATTTTTAAAATTTTATTTATTATTATGTTATACATTTCATTATATATTTTCGTTTTGGTTTGTTTTAGTAGTTTTGTTGGGTATTTTTGTAATGTTTATTTGAAAACATTTAATATATTAGTAAATACTAAAATTTTAATTAATAGAGTCAAATAAAAAACAAAAGTACTAAAACTTGAATGAAAAAAGAAAACATAAAAATGAAAACTAACTTAAAATATTAATACACTGAGAATCCCATGCAGAATTAATTCCATGTGACACTGAGGTTTCAGGTCTTGCTCAATGTGTGTGTGTGTGTGTGTGTGTGTTAGTACCTGTTGTGGTAAAGCTCTAGGACCTGAGGCAAACTAGAAAGAGAAAGCCACACATAGAGGTCAAAGGTCAAGAAACTAAAGCAACACCAGCCACAAAAGCTCATTTTCCCAGAAGCATCTCAGTCGCACAAGTCTCTCACACACAGCGCGAGGTCAGGAGGATGCAGGGCTTGTTCAACGATTGTTTTCAATCAGAAAGTTTCAGTAGGACCAAAAATCCCTTTCAAGATCTACAATAAGAAAAGTCTAAATACTGAGATTAATGTTGCGATTGCTCGTCATCTTACGACTTGTTGACTTGTGCTAATTACACTTTCTGTGATGCATATGCTTGCTTATCATAGGGAGTAATAAGAAATGACTCTTTACATTAAGGTAGTAGTCATCAAACAATTTCATCACATTAAATTGCATAAATATCCTGCATATATTTTATTTTATTATATTTATTTCTCACTGTAACTTTTTTTTTTGGCATGGTACATATATATTTTTTTTATCTGTAAATGATTTTACTTGTGTTTTGATGTTGTCTTGGTACAAATGATATGGTTTACTCTGTTTAGGGAGTCTTGGATGAATGAATGTCTTGTTTGGTTTTGGCTTGTATAGCCTGTTTTTTTTGTTTTGTTTGTTTGTTTTTCTTGTGTATTTGTTTTGTTTTTGGCTTTTGTTATTTGTTATGTTAAATTCCAGCTGCTGTAAGGTCAATTTTTTATTTGAATCGAGGACCCCCTCGAAAACGAGATGGCTCATCTCAAGGGGCTATTCCTCTTTAATAAAATGTCAAATATAATATAATAAATATATTCCATAGCATTCTTTTAAGAAAACGGGCCGCATAATCAAGGATTTTTGCCCGCAACAATCACAAAAAAAAAAAAAAAAAAAAAAAAAATGTTTTTCTGGAAGTACTGATCAGCCACATTGAAATGCCAATGGAGAAAAATAATGTGGGAAAGAGACTTCCTGAAGCCCACCTGACCGGACCCACAGCAGATGGGGGTATTTGGGGTGCCGTACCTGTCGGGGTTGGGCTGCAGGGTTCATCTGTGGCGGGGGGGTGCTGAACGGACCAGGATAACTGGGCTGAAAACACACACACAAAACATTTAATCATGAGCAGGACTTAATGCTTACTTTCCAACCCAAGGTGCTCTAAAGTAGAAAGATTTCGGAGGGCATAGGGATACCCAAAAATGAAGATTACCCCATGATTAACTCACCCTGAAGTCATCATAGGCGTGTGTGACTATCTTCTTTCAGACGAACACAATCAGAGTTATATTAGAAAATGTTCTGGCCCTTCCAAGCTTTATAATGGGAGCTAATGCGGAACGAGATTTTTGAAGCCCAAAAAAAGTGCATCTATCCATGATAAAAGTGCATCTGTCCATGATAAAAGTGCATCTATCCATCATAAAAGTGCATCTATCCATCATAAAAGTGCATCTATCCATCATAAAAGTGCATCTGTCCATCATAAAAGTGCACCTATCCATCATAAAAGTGCATCTATCCATCATAAAAGTGCATCTGTCCATCATAAAAGTGCATCTGTCCATCAAAAAAGTGCATCTATCTATCATAAAAGTGCATCTATCCATCATAAAAGTGCATCTATCCATCATAAAAGTGCATCTGTCCATCATAAAAGTGCATCTGTACATCATAAAAGTGCATCTATCCATCATAAAAGTGCATCTATCCATCATAAAAGTGCATCTATCCATCATAAAAGTGCATCTATCCATCATAAAAGTGCATCTATCCATCATAAAAGTGCATCTATCCATCATAAAAGTGCATCTATCCATCATAAAAGTGCATCTATCCATCATAAAAGTACATCTGTCCATCATAAAAGTGCATCTATCCATCATAAAAGTGCATCTATCAATCATAAAAGTGCATCTGTCCATCATAAAAGTGCATCTATCAATCATAAAAATGCATCTGTCCATCATAAAAGTGCACCTATCCATCATAAAAGTGCATCTATCCATCATAAAAGTGCATCTATCCATCATAAAAGAACATATGTCCATCATAAAAGTGTCATGGACAGATGAACTTAAGGCTTCAAAATCTCATCCTCCATTATAAGTCTTGGAAGAGCCAGAACATTTTTTAATACGTATAACTCTGTGTTCGTCTGAAAGAAGAAAGTCATACACACCTACGATGACTTCAGGGTGAGTAAATCATGGGCTAATTGTCATTTTTGAGTGAAGGGTGCAATGAAAATGTTGTTTTTTTCACTTGCAAGTAGACATTTACAAGGAAAATGGTTTATTGGAATACATAAAGTACACTAGATTTTTAAATTAATTATGCTTTCAACTATATTATTTACAGGTCTTGTGGTGCCCAGGGGCTGGTTTCACAAAGATAGACTTTGACTACGGTTTAGATATAGTAGATAGTCAGACTTCAGATAGACATCTAATGGCTCGTTTCCACTGAGTGGTACGGTACGGTACAGTTCGGTTCGGTACGCAATTATTTGCGTTTCCACTGTCAAAAGTTGTGAATGGTACCAAAAAGCCGAACCGTACCGTACCACTTTTTGGGTACCCTTCCGTTGGGGTACCTAGCACAGTGAAAGGGTACTAAAAGGTGGAGCTAGACTCACTGATTGGTGGACGGAGTATCGTCACTCGCGCGTGCTACAAGGGCATTAGAAGCATACAGTTGAAATATAATTCTACTGTTATTGTGTCACGAAATGTAGTTTTAAGAGTTTTTCAGGCGAGAAAGTAGTTTTTTAAAGCTCAAATCAGTGGTTTATTTATAGATTTATGATAATTTGACTGAGATCCATTCTAAAAGCGATCACCGGACGCTCGCGCTCGTGTCCCGCGCCTGGAACAGCCTTTCCTCGGCTAGTCGTTCTGATGTTTGCCGCTGACTCGGACGTCTCTGTAGTGGTTAAACATGAGATATAGTTCGTCTTGTATAAACCTATCTGTGGTCTCGTGAATCTATAATTCGTTCCCTGGCCAATAGTTTTGGCAGAAGGCTACGTGAAGTTTCATATCTTTGAGCGCTGAATTTGTATATTTGACTGACTGAATTGTTTCTTGATGTTATTTAAGCTTTACTGTGTTTTGTACCACTTTTATAATGGCTATTGATAAAACTGAAATTCTACAAAAAGAGATTTTTGTCTTTTTTTTTTTTTTGTACAAGATCGTCTGTTATGTTCTTTATTGCAACATTTGTACCAATGCGATATGCAATACATTACATATTGCCTGGAATATGTTTAATATTTTAAAATTTAAACGAAAAGAGGCAGGGTTGTTTTATATTTAGTTTTGTTATATATAACGTTACATACATGCAGTGATAATCAATAGGCTATGCGTTGCCTGAACCACATTTATGTGCTTTAGAATGTTTAAAATGTATTGAAATGAAATCGAAAAGAAGCAGAGTGGTGTTTTATAACATATTCTGTTTTATTGTTGCCTAAAATGAACATAGAGAGATGACCGGAGTCGCAGAGCCAGAGCGAGCTGAGTGTCGCGTTCAAGAACTCGCGCCCTCGGGATCATTCTCTTGAGTCGGACTTTGCGTTGGCTTCTTGGAAACGCCTAATGCAGCGCTTGTTTCTAGTGACAAACATGCCGAGAAGCGAGAACAAGATCTGCTGTCCGCATCCATTGTTGTTTACTATGTCGCTTTCTTCGTGCGAAAATGACGTCAACCGCTTCTTTCCAGCATACCACGCCTATCAGGTAAGGGTACTGTTGGCGGTGGAAACGCAAGCCTGATCACGGTGTACCCGACCCGACCCGTACTGTCCCGTACCGTACCGTACCCCTCAGACAGTTGCACAAAGCACTTAGACTCTGACGATCTTAGGTAGCAATGCATTCTGGGTAAAATAAGACACTTTTCAAAACAAAAATACATGGCGGATTGAGTAAGCGCATTCAACCGCTCAGTGTTGGAGGAGTGTAAGAGTTAAGACATAAGAAAATTTTACCTGGGAAATTTAGCAGAGAATGTAGAAACAAGAAGAAATGTTCAATTTGGAAAGGGCCATTTTCCCTTTTCTTTCGGCTGTTTCTAATGTAACTGGTTGTTGCTGCTGGTTGCCACGATCACAGTGTCTTAGCCCTAAGTTAGCCTGGCCCTGGTCTAAATTAAGTCAGTCTTTATTTTTGTGAAACAGTCTAACTTGCATTAGACTAGTCTATGAGCTCATTTCAGACCAGAGAAAGAGGACTATATATAAAAGAGAGTGGTGTGTTTTACCTGGGGAAGGCCCGGTGAGGCCGCGGGGAGCGGGGGGCCGGAGGGGGGCTGAGGTGCCTTATTCATTTCACCCGGAGCATCTGCATGGAGACGCAGCACCTACTGACAAAACCTGGATATATATATATATAGAGAGAGAGAGTCACAGTCACTTCAAAAACAAGTAATACAGGCTTTAAAGTCAATCACTTTATCCCTTAAAACTACATGTTTTTTCCTTGAAAAACAATTCTTCATGCCTTAAAATGGCTTAAATGTAACCCGACACCCTTGACTCATTAAGAATGCGCGGTTCTATGAATATGCAAATGAGCTCCGCCTCCACTCACTCACTCGTTGACAATCAAACGTTGATCTGATTGGTCACGAGGTCGTTTGTGACGTCAGAAACACCAGCGTGTTTTTGAGACTGTCTTTGGTTCAGGAGGAAATACTCAGCAACAAATTAAACAAACAACATTAAACGCTGGATTTACATCACAGGCGGAGTTTAATTATGGCTTCAATTCAATTAGTGGACGACAGGAAGTGATGTCGTCGTCTGAGACAGCAGAGAGTGGCCAGGTAAGCAATGAGCTCTCTCTACAAAGATAAAGTAAGAAATTAGTAATTGTGAATATTATAGTGATTGTTTTCATTGGCTGGCTTTAGCTACAGCTTCTCTGCACGAACAACACAGTGACGAAACGAGTGTCCGCTCAGGGCCACCGTAGAAACGTGTGTGTGTGTGTGTGGAGAGAAATGCTCATTCTCAGCTGATAAAAACGCAACGCTTCGGCTCGTTACACACCACTGAAAACAGTTACGTGTATGATATTACTAAATACTACACACTGCACCTTTAATTTCTTAATTTTCAAACGTTAAAACCATCAAGCTAACATGTAGAGAATTATAATAATAATGAATTATTTGGTGCTTCTTCAAATGCAGTTTCAGGATTGGTGGAGTGCTCGTGATGTCATCAGTAGTTCCGCAGGACACGTGTGTTACTGGGCTCGTCTGACGTGCGGACGCTTTTGTGAATGAATCAGGACGAGTTTATAAGGTTACAGGCGACGCGGCTATCTTTACCACAGCCAAATATAGAGGCAAACTCTCTCACACACACACACACACACACACACACACACACACACACACACACACACACACACACACACAGTACAGTACACTACAAACCTGACGCCTCTCTCTCTCTCTCTCTCACACACACACACACACACACACACACACACACACACACACACACACACAGTACAGAACCGTACAAAGTAAACCTGTCCCTTCTTACACACACACACACAGTACACTACAAACCTGACGCCTCTCTCTCTCACACACACACACACACACACACACACACACACACACACACACACACACACACACACACACACAGTCCAAACCTGACGCTTCTCTCTCTCTGTCTCTCTCTCACACACACAGACAGTACAGTAAAAACCTGACGCCCCTGTCTCTCTCTCTCACACACACACACACACAGTACAGTACAGTACACTACACTACAAACCTGTCGCTTCACACACACACAGTACAGTAAAAACCTGACGCCCCTCTCTCTCTCTCACACACACAGTCCAAAAACCTGACGCTTCTCACACACACATACACAGTACAAACCCGACGCCTCTCTCTCTCTCACACACACACACAGACAATACAGTACAAACCCGTCGCTTCTCACACACACACAGTACAGTACAAACCTGATGCTTCTCTCTCTCTCTCACTCACACACACACACACAGTGCTGCACGACCCCAGCTGAGGAAGAGGGTCTTATCTAACCAAATCATCGCTCATTTTCTAAAACGCACGGTTCTTCCCGTCAGGGCGATCTGTTGTGCTGGTCGAGAGAAGACAATTTTTTTATAATGAAAATAATAATAATGACCTATCCTTGACGAATGAATACTTTATAATAAACAAGAATTGTACAGGGGCAAAAAGCATCTTTCTCCATTAATGGTCATTAAAATTTATTTTTTAACCAGCAACGGAATAAATCGCACCACAAATATTAGGCCATATCACATACATGGTGGATGCAGTGTTGGGTGGTTACTGTAATTTAATGACTTTTCCCTTGAAAATGTAAAGTAAGGGATTACTCTTCATTTACCTGTAATTTAATTACAGTTATTTCTGATGTAATTGAGGCAAATACTGTGTATAGACCAATCCGATCTCACAGCAATTCGTATGCGTTTCATGAGGTGTCTAAATCGTACGACCGCACTCGTACAAATTCGTATGAATTATTGTAAAATATGTATGAAAAAAGTGTGTAATGTCAGAGATCAGACATAAAACAATAGTGGGTTTAACATCAAAATGTATTGTCTGATGCTAAAAAGTATGTTTTTATAATGTAACCTTCTCCACCTTGGTCAGTTTAAGGATAATTCATGCAATTTTATAGTATTTATTTGAAAGAATTAAAACAGATTCATGTCTATCCTTGTATTATTCAGCTGGGATTTTGAAAGTAATTAGTAATTAAAAGTAATTAAATACTTTTTAAAGAGAGTAATTAGTACCGTAATTTAATTACACTGTTGAAGAGGTAATTAGTAACTAGTAGAGCCAGACCGATATTATCGGCCGATATTAGGCATTTTCCAAACTATCGGTATCGGCAGTTATAATGGCCGATAAACAAATATTTAATATTTAAAAAGTAAAATAAAAACGGATGAAACATGCTTGAACCGTGTCATGAGTGTTGGAGTTGTATAGTTTGTCCACCAGAGGGCGCTCTACACCGTTCCTGTTGGCAACACTCGTTGAGTTGGTCACGAGACATACATTGCTTAAATAACAATTAAAAGATCATCCCCATCAGTTCTCTAAACTCAAATAAGCACGACAACATTTGTGACTATCAAGCCGAGAGTGAAGCGGAAATAGCTAGTTATAATTACGTTACGTTGTTACAGTGTCGTTGACTGACTGTCCTTTTAACTTTTGACAATGTGACTGAAGTATTTCTTTAATATAGCAATGAGACGGATCATCTCTCCTCGGACTGTTATATTGAAAATGTATGTTTTACAATTTGCAGTATGACGTTATCCATTGCTAAATTATGGCCCATCACAGACTAGCTACCCACAAAGCTAGCTAACGCCACTATCATCAATCTGTTCTGTCGTGACAATGAAAGAAATAAGTTTATTTTTAAAATGCATTATCATATTATTTTAGTTAAAACTCATAAATAACTAATGTTAGGGGAATCTGTTAATGTTTTGTTGCGCGTTTCTGAAAAAAAAAATATATATATATATATCGGCATATCAGATTTTAAAACCAACAAATATTTGTATCGGTATCGGCCTTCAAAATCCTTTATCGGTCGGGCTCTACTAGTAATTAACTACTTTTTTAGAGTAACTTACCCAACACTGCATGGATGTTTTTCTTATTTTCCACTGTTTGCTATTGTGACGTCACCGTTTAGACTAGCTTGGCATTCATGTTTTGATTGGGTCACAACACCTGCAGTATTTCCACTATTATAATGTCTAAGCAATCCTCCACTTGACCACAACAAACAACATTAAACCGTGACATCATCAGGTCATTACTGACACAAACAAGCGCTGAAACTCCCTCAAACACACTGAGACTCATACGAGACCTTTGGAGTGTGTTGCTATTGGATACACTGCAGTGTGTGAGACGGCTTCAGTCACGCACGACACGAGTGACTAACGCCTCACACACTCCATCCGCCGTCACTGTAAAGATCCACGGCTCTTTCACCGTGAACTTTGACCCAGAGGCTCGACAAAGGGCCAGTTCGAGAGAATGTCACACACACATCAGAAGACATGAGCTCACTACACACACTCAATCAGATAACGAGACTTCATTAGTATGTCATTTAAATGCAATAAACTCACACTTACACTAATTAGAAACACAAATGATTAACTGAGTGAGAAATGATACTGTAAAGGGCAATACAGTACAAAGATTCGTTCAAAAACGCTGATTCATCCAATCGGTTTTGTTTTTGTAAATATAATTTATATTTAATCTGAAGCAATATTCTCATTAGTGTTCAATCAGCTTTGCCATTTAAATCTGCATATTTGTTGTGATATTTATATTTATATTGATGGATATTGATATATCTTTCATTTCAAACACTTAAAAAAATACAATTAGAATAGTATCACACTAAACTAAAGCGGTTTTACCAATCACAATTAAATCAGCCTGACTGAAAAATTTCGACCACATAAAATAATGTTTTTTAAATGTACAAATAAGAAAAAGATGATTTTAAACATGAAACTAACCCAGTCTTAACGAGTGAGTCATTAATTCAGACAATTCGTTCAAATGATTGATTCATTCAACAAGTTTATGAATCTTTGACTGCTGTTTTGTACGGAGGCGTATTGCATTCACTTGAAGAAAAAAAATTTACTCTGTTTTTCTGAATTAACGAGTTAATTTTTCATGAGAAAAAAAATCTCTGTTTTTCTGAATTAACGAGTTAATTTATCATGGATTTTTTTTTTTTGCTCCGTTTTTCTGAATTAACGAGGTAATTTTTCATTCGAAATTTTTTTTGCAGTTTTTCTGAATTAATGAGTTAATTTTTCGTGAGAAAAAAAGTTTTTGCTCTGTTTTTCTGAATTAACGAGTTAATTCAGAAAAAAATATGTTTTTCTCATGAAAAATTAACTCGTTAATTCAGAAAAACAGAGCAATTTTTTTTTTCTCATGAAAAATTATCTCGTTAATTCAGAAAAACAGAGCAAAAAAAAAAAATCCATGAAAAATTAACTCGTTAATTCAGAAAAACAGAGTAGATTTCTGTTCTTCAAGTGAATGCAATACGCCTCCGTAGTTTTTAACAATTTTCACCGCCGAAACAAAAACATTTACTATTGTGTCTAAAATATAAGCGACTCAATATTAACCATTTGTTTATCAAAGTTTTATGAAATCAGCAGCACATTTTCAATGGTCATGTGACGTTGCGTAACTATATCGTGTGTTATAATATAAACTCTGCAGTGTGTGAACTGAGTTTCTGTGTGTGTTGTTCTCATTACTATACATTATTATCTACTATCGATGACACTTATTATTATTGATATTTATTTTGTTATTGATGTTTTAATCAGAATACTTGTCTGGTTGGGCATATAAAATCTCTTTCACTTGCTTCTTTACAAAAAAAAATCATTAATTCAAAGTCAAACCCATATTTTTAAATACATTCAAAAAATTAAACATTTTAAACAGATTGCAGCAATTATCTAGTAACTACTGACTGAAGTAAATACCATGTCACTTCATATATCATGGTGCTTCTATAACTTACGACACAATATCGAAAGCTAACATGGCTTTATGCACTTTGTACCATATTTCATGGCATATATAGCATGATTGTGGTGCTTATACCATTGTACTACCATGCAAGTATCTTTTAATTATAATGATACGTAAATTTCATTAACATGGTACTGCCACAGTCCCACAGATACACATCCAAAATACAAGAAAATACCATGTTCCTTTAATATATACCATACAATGATTACCATAGTGATGTTTCGCAATGGATTACTGTGGCAGTACTATAGTAAAGTGATGGTACTTTAATGCAATGGTACTGGAACTATCTTACCTCAGAAAAACCTGTCCAAAAGCATTTTTATATTAAAATCCATCAACCAAAACCCACAAATATACCATGCATAACCATAATAATGGCGTATATTGAATGTCAAATGACTGCCATGATCCAAAACACACTGTTTTATCAGGGAAAATGATAAAGCATGGTCAAAACACGGTTTAATAAAATCCAAGCAGTTCAACAAGACACCTGTCACCACACACACACGCGTATTGATCACTTCTCAGGGCCAGATTGAGTAACTTACTGCGTAGTTACGCGCGTAACGCACAAACACACCAACCGAACACACATACACATGCACGCGCGTTCATATAAAATCGCTCATTTGACACACAAAACAGATCACTGTTCTTTACCGTTTCTCTTTCTCTCTCTCGGTGTGATTCACTGTCCGGTAACGCGAGACATGCAGCGCGTCGCCATGTTCACTCACGTGTGCGCATGCGCCTGCCGGAACAAAGCACGTGGATCGCGCGCGCATGCGCAGTCGGGCGCTCCGGTACGGCGTATCATCATGATTCAACACTTAACTGCCACAACAACTTAAATCACAGATTCTAGTCAATTGGGCTCAATTAACCCATACACTAATGACACGACTAAACACTTTATATTAGTACATTAACACACGCGGCAAATGTCGTTGCGTAACCTCATGAATAATTACGTGACTTCGCGTAATCATGAATAATTATGGGCGTGGCTCAAACACCTTTGACATGGATATGTGCGATGTTAACGAATCCTTAATCAATATTTCTTTTTATATTTTAGTTGTTATTATTGTTTGTTTTATACATTCTGAAATGTATTTACAATGCCTTGTATTTGTCTGTAATTAAACAAACCAATTTATTTAATGATTTAAAAAAACTTAAAAATCAATGCCGCCTGAAAATACAGGGAATAAAAAATACAAATATGAATCATTTATATATATATATATAGCGTTTCTTTGGATCTTGCGGGGTCAGACACCCCAAAAATAAAACAAATTTTTAAGCTATTTACACAATCACACTTAAGATATCACGTGGATGACATACAAACAGATTTCATCAATACTGCAGTGTTTAGGTTACTGACAAATAAACATGGCCTCCCATAAGGACAGTTAGTCTAATCTGTAAAATGTAGGTTAGTGAAATATTAATCTGTGTTCCAAGCCAGGAGCAGAGATGATCGACCGAGTTGTGTCACTGTCTAATCTGCCATAACAAATCAAACCAGACTATTGACAGGCCAAAGCACTTGACTTTTCATTTAGGAGACATGATGCTTGTCTGTGCAAAAGCCAGTTCGCATATTTCAATGTGGTATCTAATCTGTTTTAAATGCTTTTTAGTATGTTGCTATGCAGATGCAAGGGTGTTTGAGCAGACACACCTAGAAAATGAATACCAAAACTGCTGAAATCATGTTTAAAATCAGCTCACCAGGATCAAATCCCCTGATGATCTGCAGCTAATAGCTTGTTTTGATGGCATACCTCTGTTTATCATCTCAACACATTTCTGATCATCTGACTAAACCAAATTAATTGGCAAAAAACATTCACTGCAGATGAAAACACTCACAATATGGTGTAAATCACAAACGCTCCAAGCGAATTATATCATATATACACACACAAACAATTAAATCGAGAACCAACTAAACTGATACAATTATCTTAGTTGAAATTATTTAAATAATAATGATCATGGTATTTTCTGTGTGAATTTTACAGTATTGGAGTCACACACACACACACGCACGCACGCGTCAACGCCGGTAAGGTGTCGCGTGCGCCTGTTTCTTACCTGACAGGAGTTTATCGTGTATCTTCGGTGCCGGTCCGGTTATGTATCGGATCAGTTGAGTGATACCAAACCGAAAAAAAAGCCAGAAAGAGAGACTGACCCGTCTGGACCGGACGGAACCTTTTCCGGCGGAAACCGGCGACTCGGGAACTTCCGGATCGGTGACAATAGGGAATCCCGACCACGTGACAGAGTTTTAATTCATGAATATTAATTCGGTGTCGTGAAAGACTCTGAACAAGTAAGTTAAGCTCGTTAATATTCATGAACTTGGCTTTCGCCGCAGGATCCCAGTAGAAAGTTCACTTTGCAACGTCAGCATGGCTTCATTAATATTCATGAGCGTCTGCCATAGTAGGATTCGTTAACGGTGATTGGTCGAGGCCCACAGAGGCGTGGCCTTTTAGTCCAGCGCCTCCTGGTGACCGTCTGTAAATTCCCATTTACTCATTCTAACAAGTAGAAATGCGTGAAACTGCTGCTTTATTGGTTCATTATTAATAAGTGGATAGGATTACATCAATAACATCTAAAAATATTGTTTTAGTAGAAGTGTGATTGTGCTGATTCACTACAAATTTCACTATTGCCAGATACTGGCTTATAAATATCAATTAGCTATGGTGTAGTTTGAAAAAGAAAAAGTAGATGTATCAGTTGTAAGTATTGGAATAAACACGTAAAAAATCATTTTGTATTAAAATTTAAAACATTTTTACAGTGAGTGACACAGCAACATTTGACCACAATTCTTTTATTTTTGTATCTCAACCTTTTACAGAACAAGTAACAAAAAACAACAAAACATGTTTAAGAAGGATGATACACACTCATTTCTTGCTCTAATTACAAAAACAGGAGGAGGAGCGTGTGAGGAATCGTCACAGTTTTCCCATGGGAGAGAAAGACCGAGAGACAGAAGGGGAGGAGGTGCCTTTAAATACGATCAGAGGTCCCGGTTAGTGTGCGCTTCTGTCGCGTGTCTACACGTCGTAGTTGGGGTTTTTGCGCAGGATGACGAAGCCCTCCAGGATGGGCGTGACGGGGAGGAACTCCTCTGTGGCGAGTTCGGCTCGCTCGCCGTGAGCCAGGAGCACCGGCGTGGTGTGAGTCTGGAAGCCCGTGATGGCTTTGGGTTTACCGGCCTGACCGACCACATCCACAGCCTGGAGACACACACAAACAACCATCTCATCACTCACCATTTCATTCTGCACCATTGATATCGTTTTAAAACGGTCATGAATTGAGAAATCAAGCGAGTTTCAGAACTAAAAACAGCTTTTATTGAAAACAACCTCAGAAAACGACTTGTTCGGAATTGCCACATTATGACGTCATAGTGCGATGAAAGACCGACGCCCACTTCTACATCATCTCAACTTTAGTCCCGCCCTAATCTAAATATAATGCTATAGACTAAATATAATGCTATAAATCTAAATATAATGCTGTAAATCTAAATATAATGCTATAGACTAAATATAATGCTAGACTAAATAAAATGCTATAAATCTAAATATAATGCTACAGATCTAAATATAATGCTATAAATCTAAATATAATGCTATAAATCTAAATATAATGCTATAGACTAAATATAATGCTATAAATCTAAATATAATGCTGTAAATCTAAATATAATGCTATAGATCTAAATATAATGCTGTAAATCTAAATATAATGCTATAAATCTAAATATAATGATGTAAATCTAAATATAATGCTATAGACTAAATATAATGCTATAAATCTAAATATAATGCTGTAAATCTAAATATAATGCTATAGATCTAAATATAATGCTGTAAATCTAAATATAATGCTATAAATCTAAATATAATGCTATAAATCTAAATATAATGCTATAGACTAAATATAATGCTATAGACTAAATATAATGCTATAAATCTAAATATAATGCTGTAAATCTAAATATAATGCTATAAATCTAAATATAATGATGTAAATCTAAATATAATGCTATAGACTAAATATAATGCTATAGATCTAAATATAATGCTATAGATCTAAATATAATGCTATAAATCTAAATATAATGCTATAAATCTAAATATAATGCTGTAAATCTAAATATAATGATGTAAATCTAAATATAATGCTATAGATCTAAATATAATGCTATAAATCTAAATATAATGCTATAAATCTAAATATAATGCTATAGACTAAATATAATGCTGTAAATCTAAATATAATGCTATAAATCTAAATATAATGATGTAAATCTAAATATAATGCTATAAATCTAAATATAATGCTATAAATCTAAATATAATGCTATAGACTAAATATAATGCTGTAAATCTAAATATAATGCTATAGACTAAATATAATGCTATAGATCTAAATATAATGCTATAGATCTAAATATAATGCTGTAAATCTAAATATAATGCTATAGACTAAATATAATGCTATAAATCTAAATATAATGCTGTAAATCTAAATATAATGCTATAAATCTAAATATAATGCTATAAATCTAAATATAATGCTATAAATCTAAATATAATGCTATAGACTAAATATAATGCTGTAAATCTAAATATAATGCTATAAATCTAAATATAATGATGTAAATCTAAATATAATGCTATAAATCTAAATATAATGATGTAAATCTAAATATAATGCTATAAATCTAAATATAATGCTATAGACTAAATATAATGCTATAGATCTAAATATAATGCTGTAAATCTAAATATAATGCTATAGACTAAATATAATGCTATAGATCTAAATATAATGCTATAGATCTAAATATAATGCTGTAAATCTAAATATAATGCTATAGACTAAATATAATGCTATAAATCTAAATATAATGCTATAGACTAAATATAATGCTGTAAATCTAAATATAATGCTATAGACTAAATATAATGCTATAAATCTAAATATAATGCTATAGACTAAATATAATGATGTAAATCTAAATATAATGCTATAAATCTAAATATAATGCTATAGACTAAATATAATGATGTAAATCTAAATATAATGCTATAAATCTAAATATAATGCTATAGACTAAATATAATGCTGTAAATCTAAATATAATGCTATAGACTAAATATAATGCTGTAAATCTAAATATAATGCTATAGACTAAATATAATGCTGTAAATCTAAATATAATGCTATAGACTAAATATAATGCTGTAAATCTAAATATAATGCTATAGACTAAATATAATGCTGTAAATCTAAATATAATGCTATAGATCTAAATATAATGCTGTAAATCTAAATATAATGCTATAAATCTAAATGTAATGCTGTAAATCTAAATAAAATGCTATAAATCTAAATATAATGCTATAAATCTAAATGGTATGCTATAATCAAACACTTTTTACAATTAGTTAATCTTGAGAACTGTAATAGTAAAAAACGAAGTAAATATTTTCGAGAGAGTTCCACATGTAATGCTCATTTCATATGCAAAATGTAAGCCAATCACAGCTGTGGGCGTTTACACTTTAGTCTCACAGTAGACAAGCCCCTTCACACACACACACACACACACCTGTCCCACTCGGACGGACACTGGCAGAGGTCTGAGCTCCTCGTCGAATGTGACCAACATGCGAGGCTGCATCGCCGCCACCAACCCATAGAGAACGTAATGAGACTTTCCCAAGATTACTGCAGCGAGAGAGACGAGAAATCACAGGTACACATCAGACACACATGACTGGAATGGTTTTGGTGGGGTTCTAGATGTTGAGAATGACGCTCTTACTGTTTTTGACGTCCAGGAATGACACGAGGACCGTGAGGAGTCCGGCGACGGCCACCTGACTCATGAGCTGCCGGTCGCTGTGATACGGGCAGAGCGTCAGTGTGCCTTTACCCAGATGAGTGAGACCCTGAAACACACACACACACTTCAGCAGCTGATCCACTTCAACAAATACTGGAAAATCACAATCCCACAAGCTGTGCGTAACGCCCACAGACGTGAGGTGAACGAGACTGAAATGTTAAAAACAGATTTAACCAATCATAAAGTCCATACATAACAAAGGCCTGCTCACCTGAGCGAGTCGGACCATGAAGAGGTTGTTGGGGTCTTTGGCGTGATACTGCGCCAGTTGCCTGAGCATCGCTGCTAAACGTGCGTTATTGGTGCCTGTAGAAAAAGACCAACGCCGTTAGCACGAAAACCGCACCCTCTGATTGGCAGAGGCACTTCATGATGTCATCATTAGCAACACAAGCATTCACTAAATGCATTTATAACTCATCTACACTTATTATATGATTTTATATATCAATATTAGTGACTGACCGCTTCCCACCATTCCCATGGCAAAGATGGAGTTGTGGGACACTTCCGGGTCGGCGTCGTGCGAGAACTTGCTGAGCGTGTCCAGGATGTTCAACCTGGGATTGGAGACCGAGATCAGAGCGAGTGCTAGAGGAACCGCTCGCCTTAACGTGGGCTCACCGTAACGCAGCTGCACACACACACACACATCAGGGAATAAATCACTACCATGAAGACTTACATATTTCATGCTCATTTATTTATTAAATATATATGACGTAATTTTCTATAATATTACATTCAGTATGAAATTATTGAATGCATATTTATGTTCATATTTTAATGAATAAATGCATTTAATAAATTATATGAATAAAAAAATATATATATGATATGTAATAGATACTGTAATTTTCAATAAATTATTTAATATGAATTTAACAAATTATATTAAAATTTTACATTAGATTTATATTAATATATAATAAGTAGGTAATTAAATAAAATGTAATGAATTATTATTCTAGATGCATTTATTAAATGCATTTATTTATAATTAAAGTATAATTAGTTTATATAAATGTATATGATGTAATTTTCTACAATATTACATTCAGTATGAAATTATTTAATGCATATTTATATTCATATTTTAATGAATAAATGCATTTAATAAATTATATATGATATGTACTAGATACTATAATTTTCAATAAATTATTTAATATGAATTTATCAAATTATATCACAATTTTACATTACATTTGTATTAATATATAATAAGTAGGTAATTAAATAAAATGTAATGAATTATTATTCTAGATGCATTTATTAAATGCATTTATTTATAATTAAAGTATAATTAGTTTATATAAATGTATATGATGTAATTTTCTATAATATTACATTCAGTATGAAATTATTTAATGCATATTTATATTCATATTTTAATGAATAAATGCATTTAATAAATTATATATGATATGTACTAGATACTATAATTTTCAATAAATTATATCACAATTTTACATTACATTTGTATTAATATATAATAAGTAGGTAATTAAATAAAATGTAATGAATTATTATTCTAGATGTATTTATTAAATGCATTTATTTATAAATACTTAATATAACAAATATGAATTTAATCTAAACGAAAAAATCATTATAATAATAATAATTAATATTTAATACATAATTTAACATTTAAAAAACAAAATTATACAATATTAGGTATGTAAATTATTAAATATTTATATTTATAATTAAATGTGTATTACATGAATATCTAGTGAATTATTATAATATGCAGTTATTAATTACGCGTATTAATAATTTATATACAATTTTATAATATTATATATTCAACATTACATTTAAATTAAAGCAATTGAAGAGTTCAGATGCAAAAGCCTCTAAGTGCCGTTTGAAATTTTCTTCTAGAATGGTCATTTTTATCAAGCTTGTATATTTAAGTTCAGTGATTTCACTTAAATGGCAATGATAATTACCTATTAATTGTTATTTAAGTGAAATTACTTTACTTAAATATACAAGTTTGATAAAAATCATCATTAAAGAACATTTCAAATGGCATTTAGAGGCTTTTGCATCTGAACTCTTCAATTATAAATACAGAAAATTGTACAATCCTATTTGTAGAAATTATTAAATATGTATAAATACATGTATTATATAAATATATGTTTATAAATGCTAATAATTTAATTATTTATTAAATAAAGTAAATCAGTTTCTCAGTGAAAGCAGTGGACGTGAAACTCACCAGATGACCAAACGTGCGCAGGGCCATTTCTGAGCCGATCTCCTCACCCATCGCGATCAGAGCGATACCCAACACCGCCACACCCTGCAGACAGCAGAATCAGCCTTACTGACACACACACACACACACACACGAGGAGAACGAGAACACACACACACCTGATGGGAGCCCATATCTGCCGTCTCCTTCTTATCTTTGTCTTTTTTGTCTTTCTTGTCTTTGTCATCATCTTTGTCCTTGATGTCGTAATGCTCGCTGCAGATATGAAGCAACTGCTGCACCTTCAGAACGTTCCCGGACCCTGAGAGACAGACGGACGGTTACAGACACACGCACAGGAAGCGTGTGACCTTTAACCTGTGTGAGGGAGGACTTGACTCACCTGCGTATGCGCAGATGTCCACCAGTGTGTTGGCGAAGCTACGGAAGGGTTCGGGAACGACTTGAAGAGCTGCTAGTGTGGTCTCGATCGCCTCACCTTTACCTGCACACACACACACACACACACACACATGTAATTGTGCATTCTTAACCCAATCAGAACTGTTTACATTGAGAATAAGGCCTGCATGATAAATCAGAATTAAACACAATATGCTGTGATTTAATTCATTAATTAGGGTCACATGAGAAAACGCATCATGCACCAAACATCTTGCCAAACCTTATAAACCAAGAGAGTTTCCAAAATAAAAGCTTTCTGATTCAATGTTTTATATTTGATATTATATTGATATGAATACTCATTTTCTATTTAATTCTATTTCTAATTTTCCTAACCCTAATCATCATCAAAATGACAATACTAATAATGATTATACTTATTTTATATAAATAAGATTACAAGGGCAGGTGAATTAAAAAAAATGATATGCATGGATAAATAATGTATAATAAATACTGCAATATTACAAAAAAATATATATATTAAGAATTGTCCATTTTGATTTAAATGGTGACTTTAATTTTTGAAAATAAGGACATTAATGCAGCCATAAATATTACAGTTGTACTGTAAAATAAAATATTTTTTATATTACAAAAGTTAGATTTTATATGGTTAGCAATATTTATTTGATAATATTGATAACAGTAAGGATAATCATCATAATATTAAAATTAACAATAGTAATTATTTGCTAAATTTATTAATAATACTTAGGATAATTATTCTCAAAATAAAATCAACAATAATAATTATTATTTTACAGTAATATTTTGGCAATATTACACACAGCAAAACAAGCACAACACACCTGAAGCTTTTGCAATACATTTTTTCCCTTCCAAAATGTAAAATTAAAGGAGTACTTTACTTTTGCTGATAATTTAATCTCCCCCATGTCATCCAAGACGTCCACGTATTTCTTTCTTTCTTCAGTCGAAAAGAAATGAAGGTTTTTGATGAAAACATTCCAGGATTTTCTCCATATAATGGACTTCAATGGGGTCCAAACGGTTCAAGTGAGAGTTTCAGTGCAGCTTCAAATGTCTTTAAACGACACCAGACGATGAATAAGGGTCTTATCATGCGAAACGATCCGTTATTTCAAAACTTATTCCAAAAATGTAACTTTTCTAAGGACAAATGCTAGCCTTGCTCTATTCTGTGAGGCGCGTTTGTAACGTCACGTAATACGTAATTACGTTCAAAAGGTCACGGGCGACGTAGCCGGAAGTACAGAATCAAAATCGTCCGACATCGTTGTTTTACCTTTTAATTCATTTTTTGTAAACGGCGTTTGAGTTAGTTTGCACGTTCAACCTATGCGTTCAACTTGTAAACACTGACTCTGTACTTCCGGCTACGTCGCCCGTGACCTTTTGAACGTAATTACGTATTACGTGACGTTACAAACGCGCCTCACAGAATAGAGCAAGGCTAGCATTTGTCCTTAGAAAAGTTGTATTTTTGGAATAAGTTTTGAAATAACGGATCGTTTCGCTTGATAAGACCCTTATTCATCGTCTGGTGTCGTTTAAAGACATTTGAAGCTGCACTGAAACTCTCTTTTGGACCTTGAACCGTTTGGACCCCATTGAAGTCCATTATATGGAGAAAATCCTGGAATGTTTTCATCAAAAACCTTCATTTCTTTTCGACTGAAGAAAGAAAGACGTGGACATCTTGGATGACATGGGGGCGAGTAAATTATCAGCAAAAGTTTTTTCAAAAGTGAACTACTCCTTTAAGTACTCGATTATTGTTTGACAGCATCGAGTCGCTCGCGGCCCTCACCCAGGTGGTTGAGCCCGAGGCCGAGCGGCAGCCAGCGGGCGTACGTGTCTTTGAGCTCCTGCTCGCTCTTCTCCATGATGGTCTGCAGGACGGTGGACGTGACATCACCGTTACAGGAGCCCACAGCGATCATCCCGCACGCCAGCGCCGTCACTCCCGCCACCTGGTGTTCACACACAGATTCAGCACACACACACAGATAAAACACTCATCCACTGCAAACACACACACACACACACACGCACCTCCATGCTGGACTTGGAGTCTCCCATGACAGGAAGCAGGAGAGAGAGAACATCTTCTCTGTTCGAGCCGGCGTACGCCAGACCCAACCTACACAAACACAAAGCAGCATTACCATTCGTTAGAAGATTCAGCTTTAGGATTAAACAGCGAGTCATATTCATCCATTTAATAACCAGAATACAGAAAAATAAAAAAACACGGAATTTTGGAAAATTAAAACATTTAATAGGGCCCTCTAACTGTTAAAATCGTTATATAAGTTAAGATATCAATTTAATTGTTTAGTATCCCTCAAACCGTATTCACTTTATAGCCCTTAATCCTGTAATTGTGGACAAATGTGTGATCATAATTTTTATTTATTATAAATGTTATATCAATATCTTCGATAAAGTTTTGTCTATCCATTTATGGAGTTTTTTTTTATTTTGGGGGTATTTTTGAATTTATTTACTTCAAAAAGAGCCATATTTTCTATGTAAATTATGCTTATTTTTAATTTTTATTTTTTAACTACATTAAATATCATTCTAATAAGTTCTTAGAGCTAAAACCTAAAGATGAAGTGACTTTGCTGTCACTACTTTGTCTTATTTTAGAATGCTCTAAATTACAGTTTTTCCCATTCATTTCATTTCTATGGGTGCCCATTTTTGACCCAAATACAAGAATGAGTTTTTTTTCACCCACTTAACATTGTAGAATTGAGTCAAAAAAATGTGTGTGTGTTCAGGAGGCAAACTTAGGAAAAGTAGCCAAGTCTTGTAGCACTCAGATCAAGGGAAGTATTTTTTAAAAATAAATCAAAACTATTTTGCCCACATTTGCCCAGAATACGGTTTTAGGGTTAATGTAATTAAACCATAAAAAAAAAGTCTAATTTGTGAATTACCCAAAAATGGCTCCAATCCTCATGATGTTGCTGTTGTGTAGGACGTAATCGGACAGCAGAGCCAGAGCGGGGTCACACTCGTTACGAACGCCAGAGTTCACGATACCACATGCCAACAGCGCCCCGGACTGAAACAAATAAATGCAAAAATACATCAGAATATCTCCCAGGTTTTTCTTTGAATGGATTGATTGATTGATTGTTTTATTTAAAAATTTATTTTATTAAAAATTTAAATATGGTGCAAAAGTTAATTTATGTCAGTATTCCAACATAAAAGGTGAAACTAATATATTATATAGACTCATTACATGTAGAGGGATACATTTCAAGCCTTTGATGATTATGGATTACAGCTTATAAAAACCTTTTCACTCTAATTTTGAATTTGGGGTTTTCATAAGCTATAAGCCATAATCATCAACATTATAACAAATAAAGGCTTGAAATATCTCACTCTGCATGTAATGAGTCTATATAATATATTATTTTCACATTTCAAGTTGAATTACTGAAATAAATTAACTTTTGCACCATATTCAAAATTTTGGAGTTTGCCGTGCCAGCATCTAAATTTTTCTAAATATCGGCTGAATGGATATGAAAACGTAAAACCCAACTGTTTAACTCTGAGGGAGTTGTAAAATGAGCCTATTTCCAAAATAAGTGAAGTATCCCTTATAGGTCGATATCCCAAAGCATTCTGGAATTACAACCATTTAAATTTGGATAGTGATTTTCATGCATTATGAGGTGACAGATAAAGGGTTAAAGGGGTCATGAACTGGTTTTTGGCTTTTAAATTTTTTTTATATTGTCTAAGGTCAACTTATGACGTTCACTTGGTTCTTACATTAAAAAAAAAAATCAATAGGCTATTTTCTACCGTAGTTCTGAGCCTAGCTGAAAAACGCTCGGTTTTTATGGGCGTCTCGCACTGAAGACTTGGAAGTAAACTGGCCCACTGCTGTGAGTGGATAACAGTTTTGCATATTATAATGAGTTGGACTCGTCAGTGCTGTTTATTCCTCAATAGCTGATCCGGTTTGTCATCACGAGGTAGGAATCTATGTTATTTAGCTATGCGTGTAATGCACGAATCGGTGGGTGGGGCTAAACCGGCCGTGTTGAAGTAGGCGTTGATCTTCTTCTGTGGGGGTGGGGTTTTATCCTCTTTGACGTCATAGTTCCCCACTTTGAAGAACGAGTCGTTTGCTGAGCCTGGTGTCAATTAGAGCCCGACCGATAAAGGATTTTGAAGGCCGATACCGATACAAATATTTGTTGGTTTTAAAATCCGATATTCCGATATATCGGCCGATATTATTATTATTTTTATTTCAGAAACGTGCAACAAAATATTAACAGATTTCCTTAACATTAGTTATTTATATATGAGTTTTAATTAAAATAATATGATAATAATAATAATCAAAATATATTAAAGTTCTGATAAATAAAATAATAATTAGTCCCTACATTGCCTTATAAGCTACCTCATAATTACAATGTCAGCTTGCTTATCCCTTTACCTGCACTTTTTGACAACACTCATGACATGGTTGAAGCATGATTCGTCCGTTTTTATTTTATTTTTTAAATATTCATTTATCGGCCATTACTGATGGCCGATACCGATATTTTAACTGCCGATACCGATATTTTAGAAAATGCCTAATATCGGCCGATAATATCTGCCTGCTGATATATCGGTCTGGCTCTAGTGTCAATAAAAGCTTTTATTGGACTAACAAGGATGTTTTCAGTTCTGAAACTTACAGGATATTCTTATAATATGATGACCTCTTAGATCTCAAAAGCTCAAGGAAATTTTGATTTCTCAGTTCATCACCCCTTTAAAAGTCTGTTTGAGATTTCCGGACACTCTGAATGGAAACACGGCTACCTTGATGTAGTCCTCGGATGAATAGAGATATTTATCGATCTGTGTCAGACCACCGTCCACGTCCCACAGCAGGATCATTCCCAGAGAGGCCGCGGCGCTGAGCATGCCTAAAACACACACATTCAACACAAAGATCATCACAATAACAGCAGATTTATGTGGTTCGGCAGCCCAGAGATGTGCCTGTTCTCACCGTGGTCCTTGTTCTTGTAGAGCCACTTGTTCCCGTCCTCCGTGAGCAGTTTGTCCTGTCCGAACGCAGCGTTGACGAAGCCGTTGACGAACGAGGAGGCGAGGTTCATGCGAGCGGAGTCCACCTGTGAGCCGCTGCCACCAAACCCTGAGAGAAACACACCGTTAGTGAAACACACACACCATCACACTCTCTTAGTGAGATCCGAAGGGTCTTACGGTTGTTCTCCAGGTGGGTTTTGTAAATGTCGTCGGGAACTTTAGGCTCCATGATGTCGAGCTACAGAGGAAAGGATCAGAATATAACATCTGCTAATATGCACACGCAACTGACAGAAATGTGAATCTCACAACAACATGTCTGGGTCAAAATCATGAGAAAAACATAGTATTTAGGATACAATAAGGTTAAAATGATCCTTTAAGGACACAATAGCATTACAGCTTCAATCATTTATTTAAATTGGCCTTAATAAAACTAGACAAAAATATTTATGTTAGTATAAAATTCATGTTTTTTCATCAAAATCTCTCCTTTTAACCCCTTCGCTGTCACCCCCCTTTTTGAGAATAGGGGTTAAAATGCACTATTCAAACTTAAATGGTTGTAAATGATGTAATCATTTGTAAATGCTTGTAATCAAATGTAAATGCTTTGGAATATACCCAAGTTTGGTCTTGTTTTAAAGAAAACACTCAGCAGGTTCTTGCTGAAGTGAAAGCACTTCAAAAAATGTAAGTATGAAAAAGTTATGGAAGTTTAAATTTACAGTAAATCAAATATACTGTATTATATATTTTTTATTTTACATAAAATGTGTATTTTACAAGGTATTTTTCACTCTAAAATTTCTATAAAATCAAAGCCATAAATCTTATCAAGTTATGTTCCAAATTTGAAGTTGATATCACAAAAATTGAAGTTACCATGAGATTTTGTTTAGGCGTAGTACCAAAAATAGCCACCGGGTGCCATTGAATTTAGTTGTGTACATTCTGC
Organism: Pimephales promelas; assembly: GCF_016745375.1. The sequence continues at coordinate 2,909,048 of NW_024121899.1, forward strand.
CTTAACAAATTAATACATTTCTGTCCAAATATCAATTCTGTCACAACTCAGACCTTTCTGACAATAAAGAAAAAGGTTTTGATCATAAATTATGAAATATAATGATGCCCAAAAGGGGAGGAGCCTGATAAAATAAGTACCGTTTCTATGGTAACGCAACGTTCAATTATAAAAAATTATAGAACAGTTTTCACAGGATGAATTCTGAGTTTATAAGCTTTCTACTATGATAACTACTAAAATATGTGATATAATAAAAAAGGCGATAAAAAATAATATTATATTTCAGAGGATAATAAATATAAATATTGTCATTTTTAGAGGATAATATTATACTACAATTTTTTATTGAAAAATACTAGATTGTATGTTTTATTGTGAACTTTTAGCATAAAAACAGAAGTTTCAATGATTAAAAGTGGGTGCATCGACTTTTTGTGACAAAGGTCAGAAACTCCTGTTATGATGCAGATTTTTTGAGGTGCACTCTTGTCATAAATTCATCAATTACTCTTCCTACATAATTTGTAACACAAAACAGGGGTCGAATATCTATTTAGAAGTCTTTCCAACGATATATAATTTGTCATAATTAGATTAGGATTTAATAGAAATATAGTGAAGTAAAGTTAGGCGTCCCGGGATGGTGACAGTTACGGGGTTAAACTTAACTAGTATAAAATTTGAAACAAAAAAATTATAATAATGTATAATATTTTCATGAATATAAATTTAATTTAGAAGTTTTTCATGATAAAGCATGTCACTGCATTTCTCATTGTAATGTGATATATAGAGCGACAGATATAGACATATAGATAGACAGAACAATAACTTAAATCCAGGATTAAAATGATGGTTTAAATGTAAACCTGGCTATTTTTAAGGTTTAAAGTTTGGTTCCAACAGAATTATTAAAAAAAACTTGATTTAATCTAGATTTTAATCCTTATTGGTGCAACCCACCCAATAATGCAAATTTACAACTGAAAAATATAAAATTCAGTTGCACTATAATAATGATCAACTAGGGATATGATTTGTCATGAAGAGGATGTGAAATATGATATTTCTGTGTGTGTGTGTGTGTGTGTGTGTAAGCACCTCTCTAGCGAGAGCCAGGAAGTTGCTGTTGAGCTGCACGTTGGACATGATCTCCGTCAGATCTTCATAGTCCTCCACATCCTCATTGAGCTCCAGGAACATGCCGTGACGACCCAACATGAACGACATCTGCTTCTGAATGACACTGAACACACACATTATTATCAGTGACTCAGGGGAGAAACTGTGTGGGAGAGAGTGTAAATGATAAATGTTTGTCATACATGTCTTTGCAGGAAGTAAAGATGTTCTCCACCAGCTCCACGTCATTAAGCATCAGTGCGAGTCTGAGGGCTTCTGGGTAACGGTTAAACTTGCGGAAGATGTTCAGGGAGCATTTCAACAGAGCCGAGTTCTCCGGCTCAGGGACGTAACTCACACAGCTGAGGACACAAACACACGATCAAAACAGGAAGACACTCAAGACGCGTGTTCAGATGCATTGTGGGTAATCGTGTCGCACCTGGTGAGGTAAAGGCAGACTTTAGCGTAGGCGTTTTCATCGATGTACGTATCCAGCATGTCGAGACGCTCGATTTCCATCAGGAGGTCACAGGCCTCGTGCTCGGCATTGTGGGCCATGTTATACGGGACGATCTCTTTGACCAGCTTCAGAAGTAGTTCCTGTTGAGCTTTATCGCCTTCCTCGATCTCCTGCCATTCCTTAGCCACCTCTCCGGCAAGATGCCTGGAAACACACACACACGGTCACGTCACTGATTCGGTTCGTTTCAGAAAGAGCTAGAAAGTTCCCAGAATGCATTAAAGACGGTTTGAACTACGGGTGGTTCATATGGTCAAATAAAGCCTCCTTCAACGTCACTATTTGTGGGTTTGATTGAGCAAATATTCAAAAATGAGATTATTTTCACATTCTTTTTTTTTTTTTCACAACAAGCTCCTCCCCCATCATGAGCAGACACACCCCTCACTTCTGATTGGCTACAAGTGTTTTGGTGCTCAGAGTGATCCACTTTCAACAGCGTTTCTACTGCACCTTTAAAGGAGTAGTTCACTTTTAAAAACAACTTTTGCTGATAATTTACTCACCCCCATGTCATCCGAGATGTCCACGTCTTTCTTTCCTCAGTCGAAAAGAAATGAAGGTTTTTGATGAAAACATTCCAGGATTTTCTCCATATAATGGACTTCAATGGGGTCCAAACGGTTCAAGGTCCAAATGAGAGTTTCAGTGCAGCTTCAAATGTCTTTAAACGACACCAGACGATGAATAAGGGTCTTATCATGCGAAACGATCCGTTATTTCAAAACTTATTCCAAAAATACAACTTTTCTAAGGACAAATGCTAGCCTTGCTCTATTCTGTGAGGCGCGTTTGTAACGTCACGTAATACGTAATTACGTTCAAAAGGTCACGGGCGACGTAGCCGGAAGTACAGAGTCAGTGTTTACAAGTTGAACGCATAGGTTGAACGTGCAAACTAACTCAAACGCCGTTTACAAAAAATGAATTAAAAGGTAAAACAACGATGTCGGACGATTTTGATTCTGTACTTCCGGCTACGTCGCCCGTGACCTTTTGAACGTAATTACGTATTACGTGACGTTACAAACGCGCCTTACAGAATAGAGCAAGGCTAGCATTTGTCCTTAGAAAAGTTGTATTTTTGGAATAAGTTTTGAAATAACGGATCGTTTCGCATGATAAGACCCTTATTCACCGTCTGCCGTCGTTTAAAGACATTTGAAGCTGCACTGAAACTCTCATTTGGACCTTGAACCGTTTGGACCCCATTGAAGTCCATTATATGGAGAAAATCCTGGAATGTTTTCATCAAAAACCTTCATTTCTTTTCGACTGAAGAAAGAAAGACGTGGACATCTTGGATGACATGGGGGCGAGTAAATTATCAGCAAAAGTGTTTTCAAAAGTGAAATATTCCTTTAAGCTTTATTTCAAAAATAGTTTTAGCTAACAATAACAACACTGGTTTGTCTTCATGGTGTGGTCTGGCTGTACTGGTGCTGGTTCTCGTACCTGACGTATTCGTGTCCCCATGACGCCAGCTCCTCCTGCGAGCCCAGCAGACGATACTTCAGACACTCTCGCTCGGTGCTCATAGTCATGGCGAGGACAGACACCACGTCAGCGCAGAAATGCTGTCAAACAGAGAAGGATTGACACACAAACATCAGCTGATAACTCTAATAAAATCACCATTGATGCCGCAAACGCACCTTGTTCTCTCCCGCCGCCATGTTCTGGTAGATCTCTTTGAGTTTGGCGTAATGGGGTCGCAGGAACTTGAGCGGTTTGGGCACTGATGTCATGGACGTCGTAGAGGAGCGGATCTGACGGCGCAGTTCTTCCAGAGCAGGACGATACAGAGACGTGTCCGTCTCCTGCGCAACAGAGAGAAAACAAGCGTCTTAACCCAGAAAAATCAACACGTTTAACTTAGAGTGAAACTGAATATTTGGCCAGGACGTGATTGTATTGTATTGGTGTTATAGGTAAACATTTTAATTTGCATCAAGTCATTTAAAAAATAAAGAAATTCATTACACTTTGATCCATTATTGTAGTAGCACTTTACTACACGATTACTTTTCCAGTTTAACGTGTTAAAAATATCTAATGCAATCAACGCAACATCCATTTTTTTTTTCATTCTTTGGTTGCACTACAGTACGCATCACTCATTTAAATGCTATTAAATCATTCAAGCGTGATAAGATGCAAAAAAAAAATCAATTTTAAAGAGACGCCAGTATTGGTATCCTTCATTTACAGTGCATAGTAAAGAGATGCCACTAAACACATATTTAAAATATATTGTCTTTATGTTGTTTCTACATTGTTGAGGAGATTCAATGTGAGAGTATTGCGCTATAACAAAATAAATTAAAAACTTTAGTGTCAACACTAATAAAACAATTGTTCATTGTTTGATCATGCTAGTTCACACTGCATTAACTAATGTAATTATCTTAATGTTGAAATTAGCATTAAGAGTAGAAATGTTTGGTTCTTCAAACAAATGCTAACAACTGAAAGCTAACTGTATATTGACATACATACGTATTTTTCTTACATCACAATAAATCAGGATATTTTTAAGTACGTTAATGTTGCTTTTTCAAATTGACAGCTCAACTAGTAATAATAAATAAATCCCAACAAAAACCATCTCAAACTTACACCGAGTCTTTCCACGAGCATCTCCAACTCCTCCTGAAGCTGTTTGTCCTCCTCTGACTGCAAAAAACATCACAAACACATCAGACAAGTTATTATTCTCCGTAAACAATGAAATATCGTCATTTTTAAAAATCAGACTGACTCAGGGAAGTATTTCTGTTCACTTTATCTATACACCCCTGTGTTTATACAACGATATGATAGATATAACGCATACATAAGAGTCTTATAATCACATACGCGTTGTTTTAAAGTGTTTTGTGCCGAAAGTGATTGATATTTATTGATAACTCAAGAATATTCACACACATTACTGTGGTGTGTGAGTGTGTGTGAGTGTCTGGCCTGCAGAGTGACTCAGGCGGAATTCAAACGCGGTGTTTTTCTCTCTCTCACCAGCTCCTGCTCCTCTTTCTTCTCCTTTTCTTTCCCTGCCGGCTTTTTGTCCTTCTCCTCCTTGATTTCGTCCTGCTTTTTCTCCTTTTTTGCGGTTTCCTCCATGATTTTGTTTCTGATGTTTCTCTGAATGCGAGACACTACCGCTGCTGTTGTTTCTTCTTCTACGGCTGATGCGTTATGGCACCGCGCGCTCTACTGGCTCCTGTTGACCGCACCGAGAACTGCACTGTGTATTAAAGTCCCCCTGTGGTGAAAATACAGATTATTTTTTTATTGCCTGTGTTTGAAGGGTTAATCACACATTGCAATGATCCACATTTCGGGTTTTGCTATTACCTCTGAAGGCCAATATTCATATTTATATGTGAGGTCTCCGGGTCGGATTTCCAGCGAAATCCATCAGATGTGACGTGCAAGCGCGCTCCCGAGTTTCTCTATCCTTATTTCAGTCTATGCGACCAACGGCACTTCAGCTGACGACATGAGTCTGATAACAGCCCAAAACGTCCTGCTTCCAGCACAACAGACTCAAACACAAACTAAAAAAAATAAATAATAATTATTATATATAAATAAATAAATAAATATATATGTATATATATAAATAAATATAAATACACACACACACACACACACACATATATATATATATATATATATATATATATATATATATATATATATAACACAAACTAAAAAAAATATATAAAAAAATATTTTATATATATATAAAAGTTTTATCGGCAACATATCAGTAAACTCTAATGAAATAGCAAAGTAAACTACATGAAATTGATACAAAAGAATGTTCCAGGATAACAAAAAGTCGGTGCTTTAGGATGTAACTTATTTTATTTACTGGATCTACTAACTAACGTCACTCATCCACTACTATCATATTGTTTTTACACATTTCCAGACACGTTCAGTACAGTATTGTTACTTCATACGATCTTACTGATACACTGAAACTGTTCAGTTTAGTTCACTAACCGTTTTCGTTATCATATTATACATTCACCTACGTTGACATTGCTGATTGTGAAAGATACACGAATAGTTAGTGAAATGGCTTATGCTTTAACATCACATGTCGGCTAAATGCAGTTTATTATAGCCTAACATTAACATGGTACGAGCACAGAGCATTTAGTTCAACGTCAAGCTGATAAAGTATTGTAACTGCAGTCAGTGGGAGTTTACATGAGTTTCCAGCATGTTTTGTGATGATTTCGCCGGCCGCCTGGCAGGTAGTGAATGCTCGCTCTTGAGATCTCGCACACGAGCACGAGCGCTCTTGTTGCATTCTGAAACATCACCGCTAGAGGCCGCTAAAAATCGCATAGAGCACCTTTAAGACTTTGGCAGACCTGATGGGATGGCAGTGAAACACCTTTTATTTCAGAGCAGAAAAAATAAATATCTTACTCATAGATATAGATTAACCAATTTTATTTGTATAAATATACACAGTAGAAATTGAGCCTGAAAATGTGTGTTTGTGTAGTGCCAGCAGAGGGAGACAAAGACTAATGAAAGATTCATTTACTTGCTCTCAAGCCATCCAAGGTGAATATGAATGTTTTCTTTTAGTCACTACTGCACTGTGCATATTGACATCATTGTGCTTTAGATTTGGATTTTCTCAGAGTACTGTATCCTATTATAATGAATTTGTCTTTTTAATTGCCAAATCTAAGAATAGGCCTAGGCATCAGCACATCTTCATGTAACACTTACGAAAATTTGTAACCATCTAATAGTGAGGAACATTTTTGCAAAACAAAAATATTTTCAAGATTTGTTATCACAACATATTTTCTTTTGTCAAATCAACTTTATAATAATTTATTTAGTTGAGATAACTTATTATTTTGAGTTTCTGATGATTAAATTAATCTCCTTCATTGTATTAACTCACTTTTTCCAGTTCAATCAACTTAAAATTTTAAGGCAACCCGGGTTACTTACTTTTTTAAGTTAAACCAACAATATTTTTTTACAGTTTAGTAATCACAACATTTTTTCTTTTGTCAAATCAACTTAAATAATTTGTTTAGTTCAGATAACATCATTTTGAGTTTCTGATGATTAAATTAATCTCCTTCATTGTATTAACTCACTTTTTCCAGTTCAATCAACTTAAAATTTTAAGGCAACAAGGTTACTTACTTTTTTAAGTTAAACCTTCAATATTTTTTTTTACAGTAAGGAATCTGAAAGTGCAGCACCTTTAGCTTGTAATGGCTGGATTGATAAACAATGAATATAATTACATTTTTTATGTATCAATGTTTATTTTTTACTTGTTTGAAAAAATTTTTTAAATTAACATTGTACATACATTACATACAGGTTTAATTTTTCCAGTATCAGAATTATTTGTGATGATTATATTGGATCTGTCCTGTTAAACACATTCCTTTACTATCGTGTCATCATATTTGTCTGCATTTTTAAAGTTAACGTTCCTCCAATCAGTATAAGACAAAATGATTGATTGTGAATTTATTTATTATTTAAATTTTGTTAATTTTTTAACAAAATTCTTGTATATAATAAAGCATTACTGTAGTTGCTAATTTGCATGTAGACAAAATGTGATTTAAACCAGTTATCAGAGAGGCAGACGGGTTAAATCGGGTCTTTGAACACACACACACACACACACAGGTCAGTAATTATATGCTTTGGTGGCAGCAGGGCGGCTGCTGAATTGCCTTGCCGTTTTTTGCAATCATACAAACAGGTATACTGCAATCTATTTTACATAATACTCTTTAGGATATGCAGGATTCTCTGCCGTGAAGAATCTAAATCAGGGTTTAGAGTAAGACATCAATCTGAGATCTAGAGACTTTTACTACAAACTGACATTCGCTGGACTTGGGCGCAATTATCCAGGATGGACTGTGTGTGTGTGTGCAGAGATGGGCTGTATTTTAATTAAATATTTAAAATACGTATTTAATTACTTTTGTGTATTTTGTCATTATTTTTATATATATATATATATATATAATTTAATTAATAATTTAATTAAATACTTTGACTGTATATTTTACTAAATAAAATACTTATTCAAATATGTAATTTTATTCTTCCTCACTTCCTCCTTTTATTCACCCCCCAAAAGTGACAATTTTAAAATTATATATATATATATATATATATATATATATATATATATATATATATATATATATATATATTAGGGATGGGCAACGATTAATCGCATCCAAAATAAAAGTTTGTGTTTACATAATATATGTGTGTATAATTAATTTGTATACATAAATACACACACATGAATGTATATATTTAAGAAATATTTGCATGTATATACTTTATATATATATTTATACATAATTAATATTATATATAAATATTTGATATATTACTAACACATTTTTCTTAAATATATACATGCATGTGTGGGTATTTATATATACAAATTAATTATACACACTGCACACATATATATTATGTAAACACATAATCGTGATTAATCGTTGCCCATCCCTATATATATATATATAACCATACATAACTATATATATACACAACTATATGAAGAGTTCAGATGCAAAAGCCTCTAAATACCATTTGAAATTCTTCTTTAATGATGATTTTTATCAAGCTTGTATATTTAAGTTCAGTAATTTCACTTAAATAACAATTAATAGGTAATTATCATTGCCATTTAAGTGAAATTACTGAACTTAAATAAACAAGTTTGATAAAAATGATCATTCTAGAAGAAAATTTCAAATGGCACTTAGAGGCTTTTGCATCTGAACTCTTCATATATACACACAACTATATATATATATATATATATAAAAAAAACAATATCTGTGGGGTATGTTGAGCTAAAAGTTCACATACACACTCTGGGGACAACATAGACTTATTTTACATCTTGTGAAAAGGGCATTATACCACCCATTTAAGAACAACTGAAAACAATAACATTTGAAAAATCAAGAGAACAAACAAAAGGTCAGCATTAACTGTTTCGATGAAAGTTTGGATGTTTTTCATCATGATCATGATCTTTTATGTGTCGCAACGAAATAAAATCCTCTTTCAGTCACTGAACTTCAGAAACACAGCGACTTTAACTCGCTCTTTATTTTAAAACACAAGCAGTGAGTTTATGAACTTACTCTGCACAAGAACACAATCAGATACAGACATATATACGCTCCACACATACATTCTCAGTGTGTTTAGTGCTGGTAATTACCTTTAAAGTTTGTTGCCCATAAATCAACTGAATTGTTGTGCGGGATTCCGGCTGCTTCATTTGTTGATGAAATATTTCTCAATCGTGTAGAACTGCAGCACAACAGCAACACCAGATACATCATGCAGACATTAGATTGGATTATCTTTATAAAGGCCTGTGGAATGAGCTGCTTTTGAGCTGCATTTACATGTTTACAGGTACAGCGTCTCTCGCCTGCAGTGCAACTCACAGAGAACCTTCTCAGAACTTTCTGGAAAGGTCATTTTAAAGTTGTGAACAAACATTCTGGCAGTAACATCGATACAATATTGATTCAGAGTCATCTGATCTTTAACCCTTGTGCATCAATCAAAAAAAGTTACACATATAAAAAGAGGACAAAAATGTCCATGTCATAAAAATGTGCCACTTTTGAGCACAGACTTAAGTTTGGTATCATTTTAAAGAAGACCCTTTGCAGATTATTGCTGAAGTAAAAAAAAATAATACTAAGTAAATCCAAAAAAAAAGTTATATAGGTATCAGTTTATGAAAATTATTTATAAAAAAATATTTTATATAAAATATATATTTTAAAAGCCAGGTTGAACTCAAAACTGCAATAAAATCAAAGCCATAAATCCAAATTTGAGGATGATATCTCTAAAAATGAGCTTTGTTTGAACGTAGTAACATATTTTCCCCATTGGGTGGCAGCAAAACCCCACTGGAGCTCACAGCGATTGCAGTTTTTCTCTCTCAGTATTACAAACACACATATTTTTTTATAACACACATACTAACCACACTCTGACATCCATACCAACACACCCACACAAATATTGTTGCATAATTTATCCCGTTGGCTCTATAATATGCCGAAGCAGAAAATAGGAATAAAGCGATATTTGTTTTATAGGCCAAACTTAAAAAAAAAAAAAATGGCACCATCTGATAAAAAAATAGTAAAAAATAAAATTTTGAAGCCTTGCCATCAGAATGAAAGCCTCTTAACAAAGATTGCATAATTTTATAGTTAACTGAACCGGGGATTAAAAATGGCAGTTTTAATGGGTTTCAATGGGGACATTTTTGAGAGGGAGTATTTTTTGTACCTAATGCAAAAAAAAAGACGGTGAAATAGTAAAATTCCAATAAAAATACACACCTGTGGCAAGTTTTTTGCAGTTAGCTTTAACACAGGCAAAGTGATCAAAAAAACAAAACTGAAAAGGACAAAAATGTCCATAACAAGGGTTAATAATCTCAAAATAACGTGCCACTTGCTTCAGAATCTAAGTAACATTCCCATAATGTTTACTAAACTATAAATGGAATGCTCTCTTAATGACGTCATAACCAAAAGTTTTGAATCTTCAGATAATTTAATTTTAATAACTTAATGGGAATGTAAGCCAAACTTTCTAATACAATATTTTTGTTAGCTGTAGGCTATCTTTGTGGTTAGATTACAGATCAGCGCGACGTCTAACAAATTCACCGACACCGTAATTAAAAAAAAAAAAAAGACAAACGATGCTTTCCACTTCAGCTCTAAAGCTTTTTTTATTTATTTTTTTTTGTCGGGTGATTCTGAATTAAACTAATAAACTCTATAAATAACTCCCTCATAAGGACCAATTGTTGTTTATAGACTAATTTTAAGGCCTTTGCATTCAGTCACACGATTACAACAAAGACTTTTTATAAAGAAACCTGTGATACTACACCGCTGTAATCTTGATTAATATAAAAGTAATTGCACAGTCCTCATACATGTACACAAACACACACACTATTTAAGCTTCTCAACCAATATAGAAACATATTCCCTTTCATTTCAACTTCAAGTGTTTAGTATTCCAGAAAGCAAGGTTAAGGTGAATCTCATAAATATCCATGAGGTCCATATTTCCATATTTCATCCTAAAAAAAATTTCATCCATATTTCATCCTAAAAAAAGGAAAAAGTTAAAATATTTGGAAAATGCAAAAATGCAGACTGTAATGGTCCCAAAACAAGCTTCATTTATGCAAACTATTTAATATTTTTTCTTCACAGTTTTCATGAGATTCACACATAACAAAAATCATTTTAAAGTGATTGATTGTGGTCAAATATCTGCATGTAATGAGTCTGACAGACAATGGTCATGTATTTTGTGTGTTAATACGGTGTTTCTAACAATCAAAAAAGTTAAACAATGAAAAATCATATGAATGGATAAATGAAGAGGTCAGATGCAAAAGCCTCTATTTGAAATTTGCTTCTAAAATGATCATTTTTATCAAGCTTGTATATTTAAGTTCAGTAATTACTGAACTTAAATATACAAGCTTGATAAAAATGGTCATTTTAGAAGAAAATTTCAAATGGCACTTAGAGGCTTTTGCATCTGAACTCTTCAAATATAGGCCTATATCACACTAGTGCTCTTAATTTATAGCATTATAATTAATTAGTATACCATATTTTTTTAATCACCGTGTCCCTTAGGAGCTCCGTAGACTCTTCAGGTTATCATAACACAACCAAAACCAGCATTAAGATCATGGAGATAAATCTAGAGTTTCAAAATACCAACAAGACGGGATTTCAGTCAGGAAAGTTTGCGCTCCCTCAGGAACGGGTTTGTTGTTGTTTCATGAGTTTTAGGCTTTGAGCTTCAGTCCTTCATTGGTCCTCTCGCTCTTTCTTCTCCTCTCCTCAATTGTTGTCCTCTCGCTCTCCAGAGTTTTTGTGTTGTGGAGGCCTCTACTGGTTTGAAGTTTTAAATCACTCATCGGTGACGTCTTTGAGTGTCAAAGGAAACCAGCCCGATCTCATGAAAGTGGGTATGTTATTTCTCGTGTGCCACGCCAAAAATAGTTTTTGCGTCTATGATACGCAGTTTTGGCGCGCATATGATACGCACTTTATGCAAGATGTAAACAACACTGGTCCAGAAGCACTTCCTGTTTCAGTTTTTTAACACTAACGTATCCACAAGTTTCCGAGGGGCGCTCCTGTAAAAAATAAAGTGGGTGAAACTTCCGGTGACGCGGCGGAAGTAGCATTCCAATGGTATTTTGTGTGTTAGTTAGCGAAGAGAAAGGTGAGAGGTGTCGTGATCTCTCTTCATGAGAGGTGTCGTTACGGAGCTCAGGGACAACATGTGCTGTTCGCGGTTATATGTATAACCGGATTAAACTAGTTCAGTGGCTTAAACGTGATTGTTTTGAACATAAGCTGAAAACGAAATCACAGTGATCCTGCCGCCCGTCTCTGATCCTGCCAACGACTGTAGTTTCCATCACCTCCCAAAAGACGACGAATCTTTCTGTGTACATTTGTTTAAATTCTTAATATTCTATAAACTCTCTCAGCATGTGTTTGGCTGTTCTCTACTGATGTTACACCTAAACTCAGGATCAAAGCCTGTGTTGACAGAATACCAAATGTGCCAGTTAATGTATTCAAGTAGCACATTCATTTATAATTTTGAATAAACTCCAAAGCACATCAATGACTAAGTGTGTATTTTTTATTTTAATTGTTTGTCAGCTCACACAACTGTCTGTCACCATGCCTTGATGAGTATTGATTATTAATAATGTTAAATAATACTTCCAATCAACTACTGCGGAGGGTAAAGGTACTGTTATTTCACCCTTTTGAATTTCGTTGAGGTTGTGTTCCCACATCGTTAGGTAGTTTGGATCGCTATAACTTGAATGACTGTCAACTGTTGAATGAACGAGTATCAAGCATGTCAAGTCGCGCTTTGTTTACTTACAACCGGAAGTCGCGCCCACTTTTGACGCAAGGCCTCATGGGGCGTAGGAAACTTGTGGATAAAAGCTGGGATAAAATACAACCAACAGAAAATATAAAACTGAGTGAGTCAAAAAGTTAAACAAACATATTTAAGAGGTTTCCTTACATGTGAAATAAAGAAAACAGTCACAAACTGAAACAGGGAGTGTTTCTGGACCAGTGTTGTTTACATCTTGCAAAATGGTCGGAAGCTTGGGTTCCCTCGGTCAAAAAGCAATGCATTTTCCCCATAGACTTTTGGAAAATCGCAAAAAATTAGATCTGTGTTTAACAAAGGGTTGAGACCCTTACACGTTTTGTCTAGCAAGATAATCTTTAAAAGTTAATCCAAAATGTAGCTATAAATTTTGAAGCCTATATAAAGATTTTAAAAAACACAGGCAGACACAATAAAGTTTAAAAAACCATAAGCAGGTTTAACTGTGTGTTCTATAGATCAAAACTTGAAAATATTTAGAGGCTTTGTTCACCACAGACCTTATTTCAGGCGATTTAGCAAAACCCATTCAAAAATCCCATAGGCTTGACGCCCGTTTCACACATACTCCGTTTGCAGTGCGTATGCGGTGAGTGTTGCGGTGCGTATCCGGTACAGGAGCCGCACGCGCTAAAGTGCTTTCACATATGCTGCGTTTGCAGTGCGTGAGCTGTACCACAAACACTGGCTATTTTAATTTCAAAATCAGAAGTTATGCAGCAATACCGTGACCAGTGACCAACAGTCCTGTTATCCCAGTCCTGTTTTCACGTCCTTCCTGGCCGTTTTTTATAAAGTGATGTCCTGGTTTTCAAAAAAAATAAAAAAAAATAAATAAATAATAATAATAAAATAAAAAAAAAACGCTGGAAAAGATCAGCTTTACAGCTAAATATAGGAGATGAGCAAACAAGGAGGATGAGGAAGAAAAACAGGATAAAGAGGAAGAAAACTAGTTCGTTTCTGTACGTTTGTGAGAGGTATTTTTGTTCAATTTGAAGGTATTTCTTTTAGTTAATTAATATTTATATATTTATTTTTCTAATTCAGAAGAGACATTATTTTTTAATCATTATTTCATTCATTATTTTTTAAACCAACCTGTCATAATAAAACATGTTGAGTATCCTCTGAGAAGCCTAGGCTATCTGAATTTGTGTCTTAATATAACAATTTTCTATCCAGAGAGGAGGCATAGCCTATTTTAATTGTATTGAAATTAATAAGGCATCTTTGAGTAAACTTCGACTATCATTTGTTTTCTTGGCCATGTGTCCTGATTTTTGGTAATCAAAATATGTTCACCATATGCAGCAACTTTTATTAAAATAAAAGTTTTGCCATGGCTTTGCGATTCTCTTTTACAAACGTGAATGGACGCATGCTCGTTTAAACACGATTTAAACAACGAATGCATACAATTCCATGCATATATGAAGATGTCTTAAAGTAAAAATATGAAACAATTAAATACCTTTATGGAGAGATTACTACATTTTATTGAATTAAATGCATTTATGGTGAAACTACTACATTTCGAGGTCAATCTGAGTTCATTTTGACCACGAACCGAGCGCTGTCACTTTATTTCTGCGTTTGCAGCACAGCAGAAATAGACTCGGTACGGAAACGATCTCTGCACTGCTGTATACGCACCGCAACTGGAACGGATCGACGGACTGCATCCGCGTGCAGTGTGAAAGCTCTAACCTGTTAACATGGGTACGGAAAAAAATACGGACCGCATACGCACTGCAAACGGAGTATGTGTGAAACGGGCGTTAGAGCGAGGGAACCGTATAGTGCTAAAATGCTAACTCACTTCCGCGTTTTGGCCTACAGAGTGACGTCGTAACTTCGGCGAACTTCCGGTTTCGCGGTCGCTCTGTATATTTCTATGGCATCGCTGTCGAGGAGTAATTAGCTGTTGAAGTGGATTTACGTATTGTAGCTAGAGTTAACAAAAGTTATCATGAGCATTGTAATGTTTATCATAAGCATTGTAAAGCAGATGTCATTACAAATGTGGACCGGGAAATTATTTATGAGCAGTTCATTCATACCTATGCAAGATCGCTGTCAAAATACAGACCGGAAGTTAAAAGACAACGAGCGCAGCACTGAAAAGGGGCGGGGCTACATAAGGCATTAGAAATGATGACATTCGTGGTATAGAAACACACTTTCATGAGACTGTGTTGAAGGAAACCTGTCAGCTGCTATTATTAAGGTTAAAACGAACAACTCATTCTCATACAATTAATGCGGTTTTCATAATGATGTTATAAAATATTTTGAGCGTTTAGAGAACATTCAGAAACAACGTTTTCATAACCTAATGGGAATGTTGGCAAAAAGTTATTGGAACATATTTTTGTTAGCTGTGTATTTGGTTCATAATTATAAATAAAATAAATAAAAACTATTTTCAGTTTTTTTTTTTTTTTGTATTCAGTGAGTTTTCACCAAAATAAACCAGCAATAACACTGACATCTCAGGTTCACTTCAGATCACACAAGGCTCTATTGTGTGAATTTAAATCAATTTAAGGTCACCCAGAGCACTTCTCCTCCCGCCTTTTTAACGCACGACAAGTCTCTGGGGTGCAATTAAAATTATTTTCAGGTTTTCGCTGCAGGGCAAATGCATCATACATGTGTTTGATGCAAACTGCTAAGAAATTAGCAACCATTCGTTAGCATCCTGCTAATTAGAAACAAAGAGATGCACGTTTTGCCTTAAATTTCTGTTTACTCAAACAAAACGCTGTGCGGACAGATGGTGCGCATAATGAATTAGCAAAGACTCACGAGCAACAGATCATACTTAGTCCACCTGCGAAATGAGGACGACTTAACTAGACAAATGTGGGAAAACTGCACTTTGTCAAGAAAACAACTAGCTCTGACTAAACCAACCCAAACACCAGATGCTTGTGTAACAAAATCATCCTTTTTAGTTTGAGTCATCAGTTTGCCGTGCTGTAGTTGGTGCAGTTTTCTCGAGTCGGAATAATGGGATGCATCATTTAAGTGGCCCCAGAGAAAGTGAATCACAGTCGAGCTTCTGAAGACGGATGATTCATGCAAACATTTAGCTTTGAAGGGGAAGTATTTCAGCTTCTCCGTTTGGTGGACGGGGCTGTTATTTCTATCTTTAACACAAACGAAAACAGCCTGTTACTTCGCATATTACCTTTAGATGAACTCATGACACACTATTCAGTGTTTCTGCATGCTGGGTTAAAAACAAAACATTTCGGGCTGGGTAAATACATGACAGAGCACATGTTGGGCTGATTTTACCCGGCAAATAGGGTTGTTTATTTAATAACGGGGTGATTTTATTATTGCCATTTTTCTCTAATACTAGCTTATTTTTTTATTACTTCATACATGAATTAGTGCCTACAGATTCATTTAAAGGAGTATTTCACTTTGAAAAAAAACTTTTGCTGATAATTTACTCACCCCCATGTCATCCAAGATGTCCATGTCTTTCTTTCTTCAGTCGAAAAGAAATGAAGGTTTTTGATGAAAACATTCCAGGATTTTTCTCCATATAATGGACTTCAATGGGGTCCAAACGGTTCAAAGTCCAAATGAGAGTTTCAGTGCAACTTCAAAGGGCTTTAAACAACTGCAGACGATGAATAAGGGTCTTATCTAGCGAAACCATCCCTCATTTCAAAAATAAATTAAAAAGTTTAAGTTTTGTAAGCACAAATGCTCGCCTTGCTCTGTTCTGTGATGCGCGTTCATGACTCTCTTGTTTGAACGAATCTTTTTTCGAGTCATTTGGTCGATTCAATGAACAAAATGACTCGAAAAAATCCTACAAGGCATCAGGCGTTTCCATTACGTGAAAAGACATTTAATTCACGTCGTAAATTAAATGAACACAGTACGATTTTATCAAAATTAAATGTACTCAAGCCTGTATTTTACCGATGAAATGCACCAACTTGATGGCACGGCGAATGACTCTCTCCTAAAGAGGAACGCAATAAACAACTCAACCGTCTGACCCAGGAGCTGGGTGACAAAAAACTACCCAAACAATTAAAATAATAACCCCAAAGGCTCAACCCAGCATTTGGGTTAAAACAAATAATCCAGATTTTTTTACAGTGCATGTTTAAGACAGTAAGACAACCATGACCTCATCACAGTTGACTTTTAAATGTATGAGCTGCTATTTTAATTGTTTATTCCTGTGCATTTTGTCTTATTGTCGATAAAGTTGTTTGTCTCTCGGCTTTCCTTCAGCGGCTCCATTTAGTCACTTCTCAAGCAGACGTGGAGGGAAAAGTCACGGCAAATGACTGTCCATCTACAGTCCTGTAGGCAAGGATGATGTTTTTCTCCGCTGTAAAACCATTTCTGAGTCCAGGCAACACTTTCTGGACGGATGAAAAAACAAAAAACAATGACCCGTTGTAAAGGTGTGCGCAGCGGCAGCAAATGAAAGGGCAACAATAACTTTGTACAGTATGTCCTGATGCTTGTAGAAAAACCCCAGATGAATCAATCATGCAGGCAAAATGTATAAAAAAAAAATTCTACTGATTCAAAATTTGGTATTTAAATTGGCATTTCAATTTAAGATTCTAACAATGCAAAATAATATTATGCAAATTTTACATTCACAGACAACTAATGGAAAATTTCCCTAATGTGATTCCCTCTGCTACTGTTACGAATCACTGCTCTGAGAAAGGCAAGTTTAGATCCAAACGCAGCTTTATTTGAGGGCAATCCAGAGGCGTAATCCAATGTACAGGCAAGGGTCATAAATAGATAGGCAGTCCAAAACAGATAAACAAAGAAACAAACAAAACAGGCAGGGACCAGAGGCAAGAGAGTAATCCAGGGAACAGGGCAAGATATCCAAAACCAAGAGACCAGAAAACCATAAGAATGCTCAGAATTGCAGTGAAACACTTAAACAAGACTTCGCCGGGATTGAACAAATGAACCAGGTATATATAGACAGACAAACAGGATGATACACAGGTGAATGCAATAGTGAATGAGGTACAGGTGAATGTGATCAGTGATGATGAGTCCGGGCAGTGAGTTCTGGGAAATGTAGTTTGTGTGAAACATAGTCTTATCTGGAGTGCCCTCTGGTGGCTCAAGAGGACACTCCAGCTGGTAACCGTTACAGCTACTAAGAAAGCATTGAGAAAGGTTACAATTTGTTCTGCTTTTAGGCTATTTTTAAACATCTTTTGATATATTGGCCATTTTTCTTTTCCTTTTTTTACTATTCTAATTGTTATGCGACATTTTGTATTGTCACTGTACACCCTTGTTCATGTTTTCTGCAATTAAGCAACAAAAACAATGGTGAGTAATAGCAGATTCAAATGACGGTTGTGATGCTCAATCCTGACATGTATTTCATTTACATTTACCCATAACAAACTCAATCTAAACACAATAATTAAACCTCTAACCGCATTCAAATTAAGATGGAATAACTCCATTCGGAATGTTCAATTGGATTGTTGTTGCTAAGCAACAGTAGAATTTCAAACTCGTTCAGGCCGAAGCAACAGTTTGAGTTATGAATTAGTTTGATTACTACCATTGGTACAGTATTTATTGATCATTCTTTGTTACTAAAATACAGCTGTTCATCGTTAGTTCATGTCAGCTCAGGTTCATTAAATAAATAATGTTTTAGTAAATGTTGAAATGAACATGAGCTAAGTATTTTTCATTGTTCATCCTCTAGTTTGGTTTGTTCACGGCTCGATCGAGGTTTAGTCGGTTCAACAGGATGAGTTTTCTCATAATCTCATTTCAGTTATAATCTTTCAATGTAAATTATTTAATTTGATTGGTAACAGCCACTAGGCTAGGCTGTTTTATTATTTTAATTGAATGTATCCCATTAATAAAATGTAAGAATTTGAAATGAAATTTAGAGCATACATTAAGTGCCCTTTAATAAAGTACAAAAAAATATTGAGATAATAGTGTTTTCAAAAATGAAATTAAGTTTAAAGGGAGTAAAGCCTCTGTTTTTTTATGCTTAATTGAATAATTGTAATGTGATGATCAGATGCAGATATCTAAATCAAAGAATATGTGGTTGGCGGGTTGATTATTATTTATTTTTAACAACAGATTCGAGGTACTCAAAGTGCACCAGATTAATGAATTTATCTTTAAAATGTACAAAATTTCCTCTGTTTCTTTCATTCTCTCTGCACCGGTTCACTTAACGACTCCCTGTGACTCCTACACACTGATTAAATTAACGAACGGCTCACTTGTTTTCCTGTGTCTTCATAGACACATCTCATGCCATTACATTCAGAGTGTGAATTCGACGAGACACTCGAAACTAGAAAAGTCTAGGAGAAATTGAAATGGAAACGGCTGTCTGCGGTCAAATTTATTGTAAATATTGATCCTTATACAAGCATCGCTGAAATTTAACTCTCTGTAATTCTCTTTTTACACTAAACAAGGCAGGTTAAGCAGCAGATGGATTCCAGCTAGAGAAAGTTCCCATAACTTTCACTAATGGGTTTTAAAGGTCATGCAAATGTTTGAACAAAACATTCTTAAAATGGTGTTTAAAACAAAATTATGTTAAAATGGAATGTGCCTTTAACAGTTACATAATCATGAAGAAACATACACTCTTAGAAGAAATGGTTCTATTTAGAACCAGAAATGGATCCATCCCCCGCTTCATATATGGAACTCCAAAATGGTTCTATATAGAACCATTTTTTTTTTTTTGGTAAAAGGTTCTATTGGCCAAGTATGGAACCCCAGGGTTCTATATAGAACCCAGAGGAACCCTTTTTAGAACCTTTTCTTCTAAGAGTGTACAAAAACAAACTATGTTTAAACATTCTTAACACATAAAAACGCAGCATGTTTGGAATGTTTAAAAAATGTTCATATCAAATTTTCATAACTTAATGTGAATATTTGCAGAGCATATTTTCTTGTCTTTTTTGCTTTTGACCAAATGGAAAATTAAACATACCAGCGTTTATTCTGATGATTATGGGCCATTTTTCAGTCAACATAGTGTGCAATCAATGGCACTCTTACAAATAAAAAGTCATATTTTCAAGTAAAACAGAATATTCAAGATAAAAAATAAAATGTTGGATGTGAGACAGTTGAAGAAGGCTGTTAGATTTGGATGAAAAAACATGTCAACAAACTCATGCACAAGCGAATCATTCACAATAATGTGCATTAAGGAAGCAAACAGAGTCATGTTGACTTCCTTCATCATCTGAACCAGAATAATACTGTACATTACTAAAGCTGGCAGGATCTCATAAACTTCTCTGTTCTTAGTGGCTTATAATCAGGTTTCACAACACTGCTGAAAATCTACAAATAGAATCACACAGAGTTTTCTGTTTCTACCCTGCATGATTCACTCACGTCCAATTAGAGTGTGTAAATGATTGTCTTTGCTGAACCGGTGAGTGCTGAAGTCTCCTGAAGGACAGCTGGTGGGAGACGCTTCAAGCCTCTGAATGCTTGTGCACAAAAATACTCTGCTTATGAAATCCTGCAAACGCACACACACAGACACACACAAAGCCTAGAAAGTGGCATGCTCTTCTTTTTGAGTGTTTTTGTAGAGCTCATTCTCTATGCAGTTCTCTTACTGCCATGTAGCCTACATACACTGTAAAAGGTGCATAGTAACCTACAATTATATATATATATATATATATATATACTCTCACTTAAAGGATTATTAGGATGCACATCACCATGCACATCCAGGGCGCAAAGCTCAAAAAAGCTTTTAAAGTCATTTTGGTACAGTGAACTCATTGTCATGTTCAAGAAACCAATTTGAAATGACTGGAGCTTTGTGACATGGTGCATTATCCTGCTGGAAGGAGCCATCAGAGGATGGGGACATGGTGGCCATAAAGGGATGGACATGGTCAGAAACAATGCTCAGGTAGGCTGTGGCATTTAAACGATGCCCAATTGGCACTAAGGGGCCTAAAGTGTGCCAAGAAAACATCCCCCACACCATTACACCACCACCACCAGCCTGCACAGTGGGAACAAGGCATGATGGATCCATGTTCTCATTCTGTTTATGCCAAATTCTGACCGTCTAAATGTCTGTATACATGCGCCAACACTCTTGGAAGAAATGGTTCTATTTAGAACCAGAAATGGTTCCATCCCCCGCTTCATATATGGAACTCCAAAGTGGTTCTATATAGAACCATTTTTTTTTGGTAAAAGGTTCTATTGGCCAAGTATGGAACCCCAGGGTTCTATATAGAACCCAGAGGAACCCTTTTTTTAAGAGTGTATAGAACCTTTTAGGGGTTCCAAATATGTAGCGCTGATAGAACCTTTTAAGGTTTTATATAGAACCTTTTCTTAGAGTGTAGCACAGTGCAAAATTAAATATATTACTTCTTCATTAGTATTATTACAAAGTATCTGCTGAAAGAACAAAACAATGTGAGTGTCAATACATGCAGTTATTCACAAACTTACTATACGCCCTACTCTTTGGAACAATGGTAACGATCAAAACTTCACCATTACTTAAACTTAAAGAGCCCCTATCATAGCATTTGAAATGTTCATATTTTTGTTTTGGGAGTTCCCAAAAACAGTTTAACGTGCATGCAAGGATAAAAAAACACTTTATTTGTCTTATAATACGCATTTATTTTTAACTTATTTTTTCTTAAACAGCTCCTTTGAGTGACGCGAATCTGCGGCGATTGGTCACATGACCCAGTCAGTTGTTATTGGCAAACCGTAGCAGAGCCCGTCTAACGGAGAGCCTTGGCACTTCCTATTAGCCCCGTTGTGTATCACCTTGGTTGCAGTTCCATTAGAATTCCACTGGGGGTGATCACGGGCGAGAGCAGAATGAATGGGAGTCTATGGGGCTAAACGGCTAAATGTGTCTCTTGTCGTTAAATCAAAATAGATTTTATTGTTGATTCCGCAAGTTCAATATAGATTATAGACCAAAAGTCGAATGAACGAGTACTTATGTCCTTTTGATTTCTTACAGGTTAGGCCGTTGTTGGCGCTAGCATTCTGCTATTGTGTGACGTCATCACATTTTTGAACGGATTTTTAGAACAGATAAGTGAACTTAAAAATGCAGTGCATTATCTTAGCCCCCCCTTTTGAATGCAACTTTCAAATTACTTGACAAAAAATTACATCCTGAGAAAAGTGGATTTCTGGGGGTGAAACCCCATTGACTCCCATTCATTCTGCACTCGACCGCGAGCGCCCCCGCATGGACAGAGACGCGTTACTGCAGCCAGTCCAGAAACCGGAAGTAACCAGCCAGTGCCAATTCTCTTCAATTAGACTTTCTCTGCTAGTATTTATAGTATTACCAGTGTCATTTTAGTATTTACCTGTAAGGTTTTAGTTAACCGTAATGCTTGGCACCTTTTCACTGTAGATTTGGAGCAGATCTTTGTGATTTCCGACTCTCCGTCCTCAATGCTTCTCTACCCGAAAGAGTCGTTCCACTCTTCAGTCATTAAAGTCTCTCATAAGGGCAGAGATAAACGTTCTCCTGGCCCGAAGCTCAGTGTGACGGGTAAAT
The DNA here is from genome assembly GCF_016745375.1 of Pimephales promelas. Next base: position 2,931,343 of record NW_024121899.1, read on the forward strand.
CCATCATGGCGTGGTTAATTAAGTCAGTTAGGGCCACATGTGTGCCGTCCACTATAATCGGACTCGGGTGTTCGCAGACATGTGATCATGTACCTTCAGGTAAAAGAACTTTTGGGTCAAAGGCCTGTGAACGGCATTTCAACACATTTCTTCATAACAAGCAGCTTGATGAAACGCCACACGTCCGGCGTTGTGACGTGAGGAAAAGACCGGAGGGGAAGCTATATTTTTTATAGCATCTCGAAGGCATGTGCATGACAGGTAATGAGAATGAGTTTGCGCGCCACTATTCAGAAGCGGTTTATAAATCACACGAGAAGAGAATTTGCCTCCCTAAGGGGCAGAAAACTGGATGGCAATTGCCTGTCTGTCTGCAAAGCCTGTCCTAGTCCTGTCACAGCCTGTTATCTTAAATGAAGATTATCCACGCAAAGAGGCCTAAAACGCCTCCGTTTGACTGTGGTATCTAGACAAGTGAGACGTTGGAATCTCTTGGGCTTCAAAGGAGACACATGTGAGATTATCTGAGACTTTTTCCTCATAAGTCAAGTCATCTTCATTTATATGGCGCTTTTAACAGTAAAGATTGTTTCAAAGCAGCTTTACAGTGACAATAGGAGATTACGGTAACAGAGATTGCTTGGCTTTATAGTTAATGTAGCATGCCCCCCCGATCAAGGATGAGACTGGTTTTATGATCTTAATGATCCTTAATCCGTTCACCATAGCTGAAATGTATACAAAACATACACTGATAAAAATGATTTTGTGGTGAAGTAAATACTACAGAAAAAAAAAACAATGTAATTTACATGAAAAAAGTTAGTTCAGGCAAGAATTTTTAAAAATAAGTAAATTCTATAGTAGAATTGTAGAAATGAAAGCGTAAATATCAACATTATTAAATGTTCCCATCATGGACTGGTCCATGAATAATGAATGAGGTTGATTTTTCACTGTTTTCCAGCTTTATTTACACAAATTTTTCATTACTTTTGTTGTTAGGATTAGTAATTTGCCAATTTGTGACATTTCTCAGAAAAAAAGGTACAAAAGCTGTCACTGGGGCGGTACCTTTTCAAAAGGTATTTTGTACCTAAATGGTGCATATATATGAAAACATAATATGTTTTCAAAAGGTACACTTTTGTACCTAAAGGGTGCACCCTTTAGGTACAAAAGTGTACCTTTTAAAAAGGTACCGCCCCAGTGACAGCTTTTGTACCTTTTTTTCTGAGAGTTTACTTAAAATGACGCATTCAAACACAAAAATGATCTATCAAATGTTCCCGTCATTGTGTATTGTCTACCAAGTATTGAGGTCTGCGTTCACACATGCTATGAAGATGTGATGAGACACACTGTAAGTATTGATTACTTAAACAGTCTAATTCAATGTTATATTGTTTGAGTGAAAAGTTGTACTAAGAAAAATTCAATTAAATAGAATAGATATTACTTAATCTTTAATTAGCTAAATAAAAATTACTTAATTTCTTATGTTACTTTCACTTAACTTCGTAAAGTATAGTTTACTTAATTATATGTGTGAAATTTACTCAAAAAATATCAGTGCAAAAACTTGCCCTGAAAAAAATTAAGTAAATTTTACTTATTGTTTTTTACAGTGTATATTGATCCGCTGTCTTGTGAGATATAAAATAATAAGCGTCTCCTGACTGTGTAATTGAGTGACAGATATATTAATAGGACAGATCTCTTCTCCTGTCATTCTGCTGGGCTTTTTTTTAAAAATGTAATTGCCTATAATCCAGCATGTTGGGTTTGATTTCACCACAGGAATGACAGTCAGTCTGTTTCTCACTCGGCGAGGTTTATAATGTCATTTGAGAAGCAAATATTGTGGGAAAGAGTCTCAGTTCATCTAAAAATAAAATCATGTACTCACCCAAGATGACTCTGTATCTCCTGTGAATCAGCTCTTCAAGCATGCAAACATGATTTATAGTGACTATGCATGGCCAAAAACAACATAACAGTATCCATATGATGTTAATGAGGGAATTAAGACAAATCAAGGTTATTATTCATATGCCAATAGCATTTTTCATGTCAATAGAGTTAAATGATGATGCACTAGACTAGTTCATTTAAATTTTCATGGCTTTAGTTAGTCGAGGTGAATATTATATATTCGCATTACAGGTAAAATGGGTTCTAATTGGTGTTTATGTTGACTACGATTTTATGGATTATATTTGCAGAAATTTTAAGATGACGTTTTCACATGAAAATTTAAAAAAATTCATAATTATGTTACTCAAAGTCAAAAGTTTGACATAAAAAGTCAAAATTATTACAAACTAAGTCAAAGCTGATATAAAAAGTAAATTATGATGTAACATTTTTACATGATGACTTAAAAGTCAAAATCATGACATACCACATAAGATGAAAAGTCAAAAATTAGTTTTAAAATTAGATAAAAATCTAAATTATGACATGTTATTTATAAGATAAAAATTTGAAATAAGCGTATCGCATTCACTTGAGGAAACAAAATCTACTCTATTTTTCTGAATTAACGAGTTATTACTGAATTATCTCCGAATTACGAGATCATTTTTCTTGGGAGTTTTTGAGATAATCAAGTCATTAATTCAGAAAAACAGAGCAAAAACTTATTTTCCATGAAAAATTAGCTCGTAAAATGAGATAATTTACTGAATTTTTGACGTCATTAATGAAAGGAAAAGTTTGAAATTTTATACATTTACATTGGAAAATTATAATTATAACAGAAAAAGTAAAAAATTATGTTGAAATTCGTACTTGAAAGTCAATTATCATATTTAAAAGTTCTATCAAATGATTCTAATGAAATTCTAGTGTAAAAGGTCAAAATTATGACAACTAAGAAACCTAAATCTAAGTACAAAAGCCCAGTGAGGAATTGAGAAAGCAGAGAAAGAGCCATCCAAGGGCAGATGGAGGATGAATGTGCGAAGTCTCTGTAGGACTGTGATTGTTGAGGAGTGACTCTGACTGTCACACTGAGCTGCAGAAAGCGGCCGCCGTCCTCCTGAGGTTCAACAGCCCATAAAACAGCCAAGAAATGAGCAGAGAGAGTCCTGGAGGAGCTGCTGTTTACTGATGCCGGCTGAGTTTCATCTCTCCCACACTGAACAGAAGACCTGACCTTCCCACAGCCCTCTGCTTCAAGTGTTTAATTACAGTATTGACGTTCATCCGGCTCTAAGAAACACTAATGATTCAACGTGTGCGGCATTCTGAGACATTGGGATAATTGCATCTATCTTTAAGAAAATTATATTTAAAAATCTCTCTTCGACATTGTTTAACTATTGTAACTATTATAATTTGCTAATGACCTACTCATCTATATTTCCGTCCTGAACTGTAATTGTTCTCTATATCAATAGCCAATATTCCATAAAATATAAATGAGTGAATCTACAAACCAATGCTTCACTCTTAGAAGAAAAGGTTCTATTTAGAACCAGAAATGGTTCCATCCCCCGCTTCATATGGAACTCCAAAATGGTTCTATATAGAACCATTTTTTTTTGGTAAAAGGTTCTATTGGCGATGTATGGAACCCCAGGGTTCTATATAGAACCCAGAGGAACCCTGGAAGAGTGTATAGAACCTTTTAGGGGTTCCAAATACGTAGCGCTGATAGAACCTTTTAAGCTTCTGTATAGAACCTTTTCTTCTAAGAGTGTTCCGTAATGCGATTCTGTGACGCTTTTGACTTTTTGAAATCGAAATCGTGACATGAAAAGTCAATATTAGGACATAAAAGGATGAGAAGTTGAAATGATCACAAACTAAAGTCAAAATTATGACAAAAAAAAAATACCTAAGGCATATTTGGGTTGAAAAGTCATAATTGTGACAAAAAAAGTCAAAATGAATACTATGTCAAATTTATGAGACGAAAAGTCGAAATTACGAGATGAAAAGTTGAATATGGCTTAATAAGTCATTATTATAAAAAGTCGAAATTATGGCATAAAACATCAAGATGAAAAGTCAAAATAATTACATAAATAGAAATTATGACAAAAAGTCCAGATGAAAAATCCAACACTATCTCACAACCAATTCGTACGAATTTGACGCATGATTAAAAAGTGTCTAATTCGTACTAATTCGTACGATTTGTCTAAACCCACATGATGGTTAGGTTGATTTTGCTGAATTCATACGAATTGGCTAATTCGTAAAATATGTACGATTTAGCAAAATCGTATTAATTCGTACGAGTGAGGTCGTATGAATTGTTACGAATTAGTCACTTTTTAATCATTCGTCGAATTCGTACGACTTGGTCATGAGATCGGGTTGGAAAAATCACAATTATGACATAAAAAGTTAAAATTATGCAATGAAAGGTTGAAATTCTGGCTTAATGGGGACAAAAAAAGTCAAAATCGTGACATGAAAAGTCAATATTAGGACATAAAAGGATGAGAAGTTGAAATGATCACAAACTAAAGTCAAAATTATGACAAAAAAAAAATACCTATGGCATATTTGGGTTGAAAAGTCATAATTGTGACAAAAAAAGTCAAAATGAATACTATGTCAAATTTATGAGATGAAAAGTCGAAATTATGAGATGAAAAGTTGAATATGGCTTAATAAGTCATTATTATAAAAAGTCGAAATGATGGCATAAAACATCAAGATGAAAAGTCAAAATAATTACATAAATAGAAATTATGACAAAAAGTCCAGATGAAAAATCCAACACTATCTCACAACCAATTCGTACGAATTTGACGCATGATTAAAAAGTGTCTAATTCGTACGATTTGTCTAAACCCACATGATGGTTAGGTTGAGGGGCGGGGTCAGGGGTAGGTCATTCGTACGAATTCATAGGAATTGGCTAATTCGTAAAATATGTACGATTTAGCAAAATCGTATTAATTCGTACGAGTATGAATTGTTACGAATTAGTCACTTTTTAATCATTCGTCGAATTCGTACGACTTGGTCATGAGATCGGGTTGGAAAAATCACAATTATGACATAAAAAGTTAAAATTATGCAATGAAAGGTTGAAATTCTGGCTTAATGGGGACAAAAAAGTCAAAATCGTGACATGAAAAGTCAAAATTAGGACATAAAAAGGATAAAAAGTTGAAATGATCACAAACTAAAGTCAAAATTATGACAAAAAGACATACCTGTGGCATATTTGGGTTGAAAACTGATAATTATGACAAAAAAAAGTCAAAATGAATACTATGTCAAATTTATGAGATGAAAAGTCGAAATTATGAGATGAAAAGTTGAATATGGCTTAATAAGTCATTATTATAAAAAGTCGAAATTATGGCATAAAACGTCAAGATGAAAAGTCAAAATAATTACATTAATATAAATTATGACAAAAAAAATCACAATTATGACATAAAAAGTTAAAATTATGCAATGAAAGGTTGAAATTCTGGCTTAATGGGGACAAAAATGTCAAAATCGTGACATGAAAAGTCAAAATTAGGACATAAAAAGGATAAAAAGTTGAAATGATCACAAACTAAAGTCAAAATTATGACAAAAAGACATACCTGTGGCATATTTGGGTTGAAAACTGATAATTATGACAAAAAAAGTCAAAATGAATACTGTCAAATTTATGAGATGAAAAGTCGAAATTATGAGATGAAAAGTTGAATATGGCTTAATAAGTCATTATTATAAAAAGTCGAAATTATGGCATAAAACGTCAAGATGAAAAGTCAAAATAATTACATTAATATAAATTATGACAAAAAAAATCACAATTATGACATAAAAAGTTAAAATTATGCAATGAAAGGTTGAAATTCTGGCTTAATGGGGACAAAAATGTCAAAATCGTGACATGAAAAGTCAAAATTAGGACATAAAAAGGACAAAAAGTTGAAATGATCACAAACTAAAGTCAAAATTATGACAAAAAGTCATACCTGTGGCATATTTGGGTTGAAAAGTGATAATTATGACAAAAAACGTCAAAATGAATACTATGTCAAATTTATGAGATGAAAAGTTGAATATGGCTTAATAAGTCATTATTATAAAAAGTCGAAATTATGGCATAAAACGTCAAGATGAAAAGTCAAAATAATTACATTAATATAAATTATGACAAAAAATCACAATTATGACATAAAAAGTTAAAATTATGCAATGAAAGGTTGAAATTCTGGCTTAATGGGGACAAAAAAGTCAAAATCGTGACATGAAAAGTCAAAATTAGGACATAAAAAGGACAAAAAGTTGAAATGATCACAAACTAAAGTCAAAATTATGACAAAAAGACATACCTGTGGCATATTTGGGTTGAAAACTGATAATTATGACAAAAAAAAGTCAAAATGAATACTATGTCAAATTTATGAGATGAAAAGTCGAAATTATGAGATGAAAAGTTGAATATGGCTTAATAAGTCATTATTATAAAAAGTCGAAATTATGGCATAAAACGTCAAGATGAAAAGTCAAAATAATTACATTAATATAAATTATGGCAAAAAATCACAATTATGACATAAAAAGTTAAAATTATGCAATGAAAGGTTGAAATTCTGGCTTAATGGGGACATGAAAAGTCAAAATTAGGACATAAAAAGGACAAAAAGTTGAAATGATCACAAACTAAAGTCAAAATTATGACAAAAAGTTAAAAATTCTGACTAAAAGCATCCAAAGCATGATTTTTTGTTATGTGCTTTCCAGAGATCCCACTCTTTAATAAAGTGGCTTCAGGAAAAAAACCCTGGTTTGCGTGACTCACTGCTAATTGCTCTGAGAACAGGACCGCCAGTCTGCCAAACACACTTTACCTGCCAGCGGATCGGAACCAGGCTGTTTGCCAACCTCTCCCTCCGAGACTGCAAATATACAACAACACATCAGTGAGTAAATCCAATCAGCTCATCGCGCTCAACACCCTTTCAAAAGCTCATTTGCTGCTAATGAGGATCCTGCGGCACAATGACTCGCTTGACACCAGAGATCGGATGTGTAAGTTCTTATTCGGTTCAATCCCAATCGATACCTCCTCCACATTATCAAACACTGCAGACAATGCACTAATGTTTTCCATTTAAAGATTTAAAAACTATGATTTTTCTTTATGAAATTATGACTCAAGTCGAAATTCTGGCGTGAAAGGTCATAATTATGGAAAAAAAAGTCAAAATTGTCAAAAAATAATCAAAAAGTCAAAATTTGTTCATCTCTCAATCAGCATTGAATTGCATTGCATCAAACTAGAGATTTGATCATAAAACTGTATTTTATTTTTATTATTATGATTTTTTTATTCTAAACTGTTTTAATTATTCTGACTTCTTTAATTTCTTCCATGTAAAGCACTTTGAATTGCCACTGTGTATGAAATGTGCTATATAAATAAACTTGCCTTGCCTTGCCTAAGCATTAAATATCAGCAAAGGCTTTTCTGGATTAGATCCTGAGGAAATAGTGGCAAATTAATCTACACTCTTAGAAAAAAGAGTTCTATATATGAAGAGTTCAGATGCAAAAGCCTCTAAATGCCATTTGAAATTTTCTTCTAAAATGACCATTTTTATCAAGCTTGTATATTTAAGTTCAGTGATTTCACTTAAATAACAATTAATAGGTAATTATCATTGCCATTTAAGTGAAATTACTGAACTTAAATATACAAGCTTGATAAAAATGATCATTTTAGAAGAAAATTTCAAATGGCACTTAGAGGCTTTTGCATCTGAACTCTTCATATGTAGCATAGGGTTCTTTACTCAACTGCAAAGGACCTTTTATGCCAAAAAAAAAAAAATGACAAGAAAGAACCCCTTTGGCACAAAGGTTATTTATAGGCTATTATTCATTCATATATTATTCTGCAATATTTTGTAGTTGTAATTAAATTATTGTTTATTAAACTGTTTTAGTAACTTAATATCGCATTTTAATCATGCAGATTTTTGACACCCCTGAAAAACTGAAATGACACCCCTCGTCTGATATTGATTAATTACATTTTTTAACCCCCATATCTTGAATTTTGTGATCAGTCCCATGCATTCTATTCTAGGGGTTCCAAATACGTAGCGCTTTAGAACCTTTAAAGGTTCTATATAGAACCTTTTCTTCTAAGATTAGGCAGATCCGCGTGTGTGAAGTGTGTTTGTGTCTGCTGTGGCCGTGACATACCTCTCTAATGGGCCGTCCTGCCGTTTGTCCCCAGGAGGGGCATCAGGTGTGTGTGCCGTAAGTGAAGGCTATCTCCACGACACGCTTCCGCTGCTGAAGAAATTGGATCACTCATCCCTGTCTTATCGGTTCGGCCTTCCTCGTCCTCTCTCTCTTTAGTGATGAATAACGGGCCGCTGCGTGCAGTTCTGCTGTGTGTGGGGTCTGAAAAGAGCATGTGATGGTATGAGAAATGAATGAGATGTTATCTGATCCCTCAAGTCATTCCTGTGCCGAAACCCAATCTATGTTCCTCAAACTCACATCTAGAATCAAAGAGTTCATACATGCACTCTAAAAAATGCTGGGTTGTTTTAACCCAATTTTGGGTCAAATATGGACAAACCCAAAATGCTGGGTTAAAAATGTAATGTAAAAATTTAACCCAACGGCTGGGTTAGTCCATATTTGACCCAAAGTTGGGTTAAAACAACCCAGCATTTTTTAGAGTGTGCGCACATGGATTGAATTGGCCACAACCAGTGTTGGGTAAGTTACTCTAAAAAAGTAATTAATTACTAGTTACCAATTACCTCTTCAGCAGTGTAATTAGATTACTAATTACTCTCTCTTAAAAGTATCGAATTACTTTTAATTACTAATTACTTTCAAAATCCCAGCTGAATAATACAAGGATAGACATGAATCTGTTTTAATTCTTTCAAATAAATACTATAAAATTGCATGAATTATCCTTAAACTGACGGTTACATTATTAAAAACATACTTTTTAACATTTTGATGTTAAACCCACTATTGTTTTATGTCTGATCTCATGACATTTCACACTTTTTTCATATATATTTTACAATAATTCAGTACGAGTGCGGTCGTACGATTTAGACGCCTCATAAAACGCATACGAATCGCTGTGAGATCGGATTGATCTATACACAGTATTTACCTCAATTACATCAGAAGTAACTGTAATTAAATTACAGGTAAATGAAGAGTAATTCCCTACTTTACATTTTCAAGGGAAAAGTCATTAAATTACAGTAACTAATTACTTAGTAATTAGTTACACCCAATACTGGCCATAACACAGGTCAAGTTTAATCTCATCCTTCCCTCGGGTCATTTTGACCCGGAAATCGTTTCAATTCATCGTTGCAATTGAACCATGAATAGGCTACACTTTTTTTTTTAATTGATTTGAGGAGTTTTGTGAAAAAAGTAACAAATCAATTTGACACTCATGAAGGGAATGCTTCATAGAAAAACCTAAAAATGTGCAAAATTCAAGCTAAAAATGCTTAGACTTTACCAAACAATTATTCTATAATGTGTATCTGATCTATCATTATGTGTATCTGAATACAGAAACTGACTTTAGGAGACGGGGCGTACTTCTGCAAAAACGTGCGCAATGCACCTTTAAATGACAAAATTAAAAAAAAAAATTATCAAATAATTTAAATGGTAAATGGACTGCATTTATATAGCGCTTTCATAGACCTAATGGCCACCAAAGCGGAAATAAAGGAAAATTAAAAATAAAACAAAAAAAATCTTCAAATTACATAAAAAATAGAAAAAAATATGATAAAAATGAAATAAAATAGGCTTTCTGGACAAAAAAACAAATTAATTTTAGGGCTTTGGGTCATTTTGACCCACGAGGGAAGGATGAGGGTTACATTGAACTTGAAATGAGAGGTAGAGGAATTTACTGAAATGTAGTTCAACAGGAAATGAATTCTGGGAAATGAAAAAAATTGGTGATTGAACCATTTTCACAACAAACTTCCAAAGAAGGCATTTAAAGTCTTGATAAAATGGGTCTTTTTTGTTGTTAAAAAATCAGAGTTGGTGTTTAATATGTTAAATATAAATATAAATATGATGTTAAATATAAATATGTCAATTACTTTGTCACTTTCTGAATTTCTAACTGATTGTTACCTATATCTGTCAGGTGATGTCAGGTGTGTAAAAAAGGTTGAACAGTGAGATTACAAACGTAACATTTTTCAGATAGTGCTCAGCTTTTCAATAAAAGAAACTATTTTGATTTTCTCAGCAAGTTAGCAGCAGTGTAGCGAGACAAAATGCCACATGTTGTTTTTGTCGCATTGTCTTGCACACGAGTGAACCGAGCAAACTCTCAAATACTCCCTCCTCCATCCTTCTCTCGCTCTCGAAAGCATCACAGTGCGATCCGATTCATTTCAGCAAATCAAACCACTTCATTTGAGTTATCACTCAGTAATGTTCCCAGAAGCCCCTGCGTGACGTTTCACATCGATTTGAACTCGCATTTTGAACGGATGATGTCAATTGTAGAGGACTGTCATTCTCATCTAATGTTTCCGACTAGAGTTGAAAGCTGGCGGGGAAATTAGGAGGTGCATTAAAAATGACTTCAGCTGCTTTACTCGTGTGTAATTACGAAGAGTTTGATGTATGATGAAAAAAGCCACTGCATCTGAAGTTAGAGTTGGGTTTCAATGAACCCTTATAATGTGATTGGCTGCAGATCAAGGAGTTATTATGCTCATAATTACAGTGATCATAATCAGAGTAAGTGTGTCTAGTTCTGCAGTTTTGATAAGTCTACACTGTAAAATGATTTTTCGAAGATTATTGGAGTATGTTTTACAAGAAAACAGTATTTCAGTATTTCTTGCTCTATATATATATATATATGCACTCACCAAAAGGATTACTAGGAACACCTGTTCAATTTCTCATTACAATTATCTCAAAATATAATTATCTCCTCTGATAATATATAATTATTATTTTATTAAATTTGTATTTATAAATAATTATAAAAATTATTACATTTTAATATATATATATATATATGTATTATTTATAATAATTTTTAAAATAATTTCTATATATATATATATATATATATATATATATATATATATATATGAAGAGTTCAGATGCAAAAGCCTCTAAGTGCCGTTTGAAATTTTCTTCTAGAATGATCATTTTTATCAAGCTTGAATATTTAAGTTCAGTGATTTCACTTAAATGGCAATGATAATTACCTATTAATTGTTATTTAAGTGAAATTACTGAACTTAAATATACAAGTTTGATAAAAATCATCATTAAAGGAGAAAATTTCAAATGGCACTTAGAGGCTTTTGCATCTGAACTCTTCATATATACATATACATTAATACGCTATATATACACATTAATACGATGTTTGTTCAGAGTTAACTGGTCTTTAATAATGTTCTCAGAACGATAGCACAAAGTGTTATTATACATTGGAACATTTTTCTTTCTAAAACCATTTAGTTGGACGTTCGTCTAACATTTTAAAATGTTACAACTTGTTTCAGAGAACATTCAAATGTAACGATTCCGTTTACAAAATGATAAAAATGGAATGTTCATGTAACCAAAGACTTTTAAAAAACTGGACATTCAAAATGTTTAGAGAATGCTTTCAGAACATACTGTATCCCACAATGCAATGCACTCTCTATTGCCAGTGTGATGAATGAACTGGTGATTATTAGTGTGCAAATTGATAGCAGTTTGATCAAATGATGAACGTTTTGCATGATGCATTGTGGCTTACAGTATTTTCATGTATCAGGTCACCTGGTACACTATACACAATCCTCCTCTCAGATCAGTGTCTCGTCATGAGGATCCTCCTGCGGCATTCTGGGAATGAATCATCATGCTGAGATATCATGTATCAGGTATTGTTCTTAAACGCAGCCCAGCTTGTGAGTGCAGTGAGTGCGTGTTCCTGTCTCTCTCTGTGGGAAGCGGAATTACCTGAGCTTCAGGAACCAGGACACACTCAACAACACTGAAGTGTGTGTGTGTGTGTGCGAGAGATTTGTTATTGTGATACTGGATGCAATACGCAATAAAGTAGAGCTGGGTAATTTATAGCTCAATAATTTTATATATATTTTATATTTTATATATATATATTTTATATATATATATATATATATATTATATATATATATATATATATATATATATATATTAATTATTATATTTTTAAGTTACAAAAAACGTATAAACCATTACACAATAACAACAATAATAAATATTCTACATTTTAATAAAATAAAAGTAATATTTTTAATTTACACAAATACAATACAGAAGAGCCGGGCAATTTATAGCTAAAAAAAGTTACATAAAAAATGTATACACAATTACGCAATAATAATAAAATATTATAAAGAGTAATAAAACAAATAAATATTTTAGGTACTAAAAATAAATGTAAGTTACATAAAATATTAAATAAACCATTATGCAATAATTATAATACATCTAAAAATATATTTGACAATATGCTATTATAACAATAATGATAATAATTAGTATTATTAACTATATTTTTCTAAGCAATGCAAAAATGCCATAATAAAACAACACCAACTATGTTGTATCAACTAGTTTTTATTTTTATATAGCTAACATTTTAGCTTAAAATAATACTAATTGTTGTTGCTATTTTTGTGTATTTTAATAGCTTCATAATTATAATAATTAATTGCATTATTTCTTTGAATCTTTATCTGAAAATTCCTTGAAACGTGTGTGATTCGTTGGTTGGGAGTGTGTCTACACTATGGTTCATTCAACACTGTCCAGGTAAGCGAGCTGTTCTCAGGGTCGAGCAGTGTGTGTGTGTGTCGCTGTATTCCCACACACACTGTCTCTGACAGCAGGTACAGCCTGACCTCACAGCTGAAGCATCCGGGGCGGTTACCAAGGGAACAGATGCTGAGAACAACTGACAACACAGCTGGATGACACACGGCGCGTGCTGCGAGGAAAAGAGGGAGGGGTTTAGGGCCGCGCGCGCGCGTGTGTGTGTGATGAATATTTCAAGAGAACAAAACGACTGTGGAATTATAAATGTGGCTCAATGAAATTATGGTGTCAAATCATGCCAACACATGATCCTGGAGAACGAGTGTGTGTGTGCAAGTTGCATTTAAATTTATGTAAATTGCTTGCAAAATATCACACAACAGTTCGTCAATAAAGCAGCATATCCGTCCCACGTGTTCTAAAGAACAAAATCATAATTTCTCGGAAGCTTTTTAATGCACATCTAGAAATGTTTTTACAAAAGAAAATGTATCTATCCACCTCAAGTGAACATACGCTTATATTTTACGCTCATCTTTCCAACAATATTTCCCAAAAGGTGCATAAAAAGCCATGGATAGCAATTGTTTTTTCAAAGAAACATTTCCAACAAAGAGTTAGAAATGTTATCTTGGTGACTAACTGAAATAAAATTATTATATTTTATTAATATTAACAATTTTAGTTTTGTTTGTTTAGTTAAGAATAACAACTGCAGCACTCACACACACTCTCTAGAGATGGTCTGTGTTTGCGGTGTAGTTTCTGTCTATTCACCGTCCGTCCTAATGGACACCCCGGCGCTGATAGACAGATGGAGAAGGGAAGTGTAGTCCAGTAGCTCTGGGTGTCTGTGAGTGTCGTGTAACCACACATTTACTCTGAAAGAGAGAGCATCGCTCTTCAACAACAGCTGGCTGGGCGACGCGGCGCTACTAAACCGCTGATTAAATGAATTTCTGCAGTTCTTTCCATCTGCTCACAATTTTAATCTCGATGAAACAATCTTGTTTTCTCAACATGATTTATGACATATCTTTCTTTTTTTTTAAATCATTTTATTTATTTTTTTTCCCCTGAGAGCCAATAATGTCTTTATTGCAAAACACTTTCGTTTTTCATTGGAACACCTGTGATTGTTTGTGATTGGTCTCCTCTGCTCTGATTGGTCACATGACTCAGCCTGCTGCTGTGATTGGTCTACTAACTCTTCCGGTCTCAGCTAAGACTGCAAATTTGTTATTGTTACATTGGAATGTAACAGAAAGTGAGACTGGAATAATTTTGTCAGTTCGGAATCGATTCTTTTGTTTTGCTTTATTTTTAGTTTTATACAGTGTTGCGTGTAATTACTAAGTAGTTAGTTACTGTAATTTAATGACTTTTCCATTGAAAATGTAAAGTAAGGCATTACTCTACATTTACCTGTAATTTAATTACAGTTATTTCTTGAGGTAAATACTGTGTATGGATCAATCCGATCTCACAGCGATTCGTATGCATTTTATGAGGCGTCTAAATCGTACGGCCGCACTCGTACTGAATTATTGTAAAATATGTATGAAAAAAGTGTGAAATGTAATGAGATCAGACATCAAAATGTATTGTCTCATGTTAAAAAGTATGTTTTTATAATGTAAGCTTCTCCACCTTGGTCAGTTTAAAGATAATTCATGCAATTTTATAGTATTTATTTGAAAGAATTAAAACAGATTCATGTCTATCCTTGTATTATTCAGCTGGGATTTTGAAAGTAATTAGTATTTTAAGTAAATAAATACTTTTTAAAGAGAGTAATTAGTACAGTAATCTAATTACACTGTTGAAGAGGTAATTAGTGACTAGTAATTAGCTACTTTTTTTTAGAGTAACTTACCCAACACTGGTTTTATAGGCCTTTTCAATTCACAAAGAGTTTTATTACACTCATTTTGTGTAGCTATTTTGTAAGTTTTAGTTTCAGTACTTCAACTAAACAAAAATGAATATTGCCTTGGCAACTAGAAGAAATAAAATAAGTTAATGTTTTAGAGTAAAACATTTTTTTAATAGTTTAATTTGTGCGTGCACTTGTGCGTGCTTGTGTGTCAAACCTCTGTTCTCCAGGGGGCGCTAGAGTTTAGTGGACAAACCTTTTTTTTTTCCATGCTCTATAATTTGTGCCATTCATTTATTTATTCATGTTTTTATGGAAAGTTTTCAAACCATTACACATTTCCAGACAGTAGAGTTTGAAAGGCTCGTTGTAAACCCTGTTATCAGTGTTTTCTGCCTGTGTGCAGATGATAATCTGATGCTTTGCTGAACCTGTTATCATTCTGACAAAGCAATGAAAGAAATGTTGCCTACAGCTCGTCCCTGAGCGGCTTCAAATTACTCAATCTGTCTGTTGGATCCTCTGAAGTGCGATTTGTTGAAGTGTCATGCTGTTGCTCATGGAATCCTTCTGGCCGTAGTGGAATAATGTTTTCACTGACAAAAGTGTGCCGCTTCTGCCATTTGTACAATGGCACTACCATGTTTTTTTTTTGTACATGTACCAAGGTAGTAGCATGGTATTATGTTAAGTGTCACGCATCTGGATGGAGCAACAATTTGAATTTTAATATGAAGAAAAGATTTAGGCTATACACTGAAAAAAAAAACACCTGGTGTAGGTGATTTACTTTAAAAACATTTTCACTCAAAAGTTGCTGGTATATTTCACAAATAATCAAAAAGAAAGGGCAAGTAACACTTTGAAATACATTTTGAAGTAGAATATCTCGTTTTATGTTATAGCACCGTTCTGCAAACTCAAGGTCGCATTTACAATATTAAGACAAATAAACAAAACAAATAAACCGAGAGAGATAACATGATACATTTTTGCAGCAATGTAATTGGATTACTTTTAGATTACTTCTGAACTCTTTTCTCACATTCATTTGAATAGGAGAATCTTTCCTGTGTGTAAAATGTACTCCAATAATCAATAAGCTCCAAAGAAATCAAGAAAAATACATACAACATTCAGTGCTGATTATAACCATAATTAGATTCCAAAAATTACCTACTTGCAATTAGATTATATTACATTTTAAAATACTCATAATCAGATTAGTGTTGATTACATGATTGGAGATTGAGTAGATGTTTTTCACACAATGACACAATACTGTTTTGTGCGCGTTTCATAGTCTCGCAATTGCGGCTATTTCTCAAAATTGCGACTTTATATCTTGCAATTGCAACTTTATTTCTCAGAATTGCGACTTTATATCTCAGAATTGCAAATTTATTTCTCATAATTGTGACTTTATATCTCGCAATTGCGACTTTATTTCTCATAATTGCGACTTTATATCTCACAATTGCGACTTTATTTCTCAGAATTGCAACTCCATATCTTGCAATTGCGAATTTTTATTCTCATAATTGCGACTTTATATCTCAGAATTGCGACTTTATTTCTCATAATTGCATCTCTATATCTCGCAATTGCGACTTTATGAGAAATAAAGTCGTAATTGCAAGATATAAAGTCGCAATTATGAAAAATAAAGTCGTAATTGCAAGATATAATTGCAACTTTATATCTCGCAATTGCGACTTTATTTCTCACAATTGTGACTTTATATCTTGCAATTGTGACTTTATTTCTCATAATTGCGACTTTATTTCTCATATTTGCAACTCTATATCTCGTAATTGCGACTTTATATCTCAGAATTGCAACTTTATTTCTCACAATTGCGACTTTTTATCTTGCAATTACGACTTTATTTCTCATAATTGCGACTTTATATCTTGCAATTGCGATGTTATTTCTCATAATTGCGACTTTATATCTTCCAATTGCGACTTTATATCTCAGAATTGCGACTTTATATCTCAGAATTATGACTTTATTTCTCATAATTGCAACTTTATATCTTGCAATTGCGACTTTATTTCTCATAATTACGACTTTATATCTCAGAATTGCGACTTTCTTTCTCATAATTGCAACTCCATATCTTGCAATTGCGAATTTTTATTCTCATAATTGCGACTTTATTTCTCATAATTGCATCTCTATATCTCGCAATTGCGACTTTATGAGAAATAAAGTCGTAATTGCAAGATATAAAGTCGCAATTATGAGAAATAAAGTCGTAATTGCAAGATATAAAGTTGCAATTATGAGAAATAGTCGTAATTGCAAGATATAATTGCAACTTTATATCTCGCAATTGTGACTTTATATCTCGCAATTGTGACTTTATATCTTGCAGTTACGACTTTATTTCTCATAATTGCGACTTTATTTCTCATAATTGCGACTTTATTTCTCATAATTGCAACTCTATATCTCGTAATTGCGACTTTATTTCTCATAATTGCGACTTTATTTCTCATAATTGCAACTCTATATCTCGTAATTGCGACTTTATTTCTCATAATTGCGACTTTATTTCTCATAATTGCAACTCTATATCTCGTAATTGCGACTTTATTTTTCATAATTGCGACTTTATATCTTGCAATTGCGACTTTATTTCTCATAATTGCGACTTTATTTCTCATAATTGCAACTCTATATCTCGTAATTGCGACTTTATTTCTCATAATTGCGACTTTATTTCTCACAATTGCGACTTTATATCTTGCAATTACGACTTTATTTCTCATAATTGCAACTCTATATCTCGCAATTGCGACTTTATTTCTCATAATTGCGACTTTATTTCTCATAATTGCGACTTTATATCTCGCAATTGCGACTTTATTTCTCATAATTGCGACTTTATATCTCAGAATTGCGACTTTATTTCTCATAATTGCAACTATCTTGCAATTGCGACTTCTCATAATTCTGACTTGGCAATTTAATCTAAAATCAAAGAAAAAGTGAATCATCCCATTTTGGCATAATAATGCACATAAAATCATTCAATAATTTGAGACAAACGAATTCACTGTGAAATAAACGGGTGGGGTCACACGTGCACGAGCTGATATAAAAAAGCAGTACCTGCGTTTGTCCAGACAGAGGCGCTGATGCTACACATGAGATGCGGGTGGCATGTGGCAGCAGTTCGTCTGGGCCAGATGACCTTGATAAAGCCAAGAGTGAACGAGGAGGAGGCTGAAGGGAGGGGGAGCCTGCGGCGAGAGAGACATAATCCAGCTCAGAGTTGAACATATCGATTCAGAGAAGGAGAGAGAGAGAGGGAGAGTAGAGCTTGTGTTTTAGTCAATGGAAACATGATTCTCTTCCGTATAACACCACGCCCAAGCTCATTCAGTATCCTGCATCATTATTCTCTAGATGTGACAAAAAACATAAATATAGCCAACAGCAATGCCACTTCATGGCCTTCAGCGATTCAAAAGAATAACTTGAAAGATTATATAAGATATGCAGTCGAAGTGAAAGTTTATTTTAGATAATTTATATGAATTTTTAAGAACAAATTCACTTAATACTTAAATGTAATATAATTAATATATTTACTTAATACTTAAAGGGGCTATATGTAATGATTTTTATGTATTAATTGCTTTTTTATTGCAAATGGGTGAAAATCTTGTAACAAAACCTTAAAAAAAAACATGACACATTCCCTGACTTCCTATAAGAAAGACTGATTTTATATGAAGGAATCAGGCTGGTTTCGGCAGGAAAATAAAAGAAAGAATATGTAGTTTACACACCCGAGAGACTCTTCAGTTCAATGAGACGACATGAAAATAATGCTTATACAATGTTCAGGAGGATAATGCCGAAAGAGCCATTCTGTACTACAATATCTATGTGTCATGCAAATAAAAGGGATTGATTCAAACCATAACCAGATTTCTATATTCTATGTATATAGTCTCAAATATAAACCCTTGTTGTTAGCGACACCGGTGGCCGTTAAGTGAACTGCAGTCAGTGTTTAACTGCTGATGCTCGTTGATGGACATCGGAATGGCTCTCTCAGTATTATCCTCCTATTATTCATTCATTTAATGTGTCATTTAATTTAATTTAATTTAATGTGAACGAGAGGAGCAGAACATAGGAAGCCGGGGAATGTCTCGTTTTTAAAAATTTCGTTTTTGGCACACAGTGGCAATAAAAAAGTGATTAATAAATAAACTTACATATAGCCACTTTAAATTAAGACAGTAAATGTCTGAAAAAGGTTGCATGAGATCTCAGTAAATATTGGGCATTTTCCTGTATTATATATATTATAAATAAATAAGCTGCGATTTCTCTTGCCAATGTAACTGGACTGCAGTGCACCAAAAGACACGGCATCACCCGTCACAGCACCTTTTCTGGAGGATCATTGAGGTGTCGAGGGTAATTAGGTGAGTCGGACACAGTCCATTGATTAGACTTAATGACTGACACCGAATGACATTCCAGTAATCATCCCGGGAACCTTCCGGTAACCTCGGAGGTCGGCCTCTAAGTGCTGAGTCTGTTCTTCCCCTCGGGCCTCTATTCTCCGGATCTCCGTTTGATTCGCTCCCGCTGAACTTTAACACATTTTGCTTTCTAGCGAGCAGAACTCTCAGGAATTATGTGTTTGAAGACATTGATTTTTCTAACCCTCATTCCAGTGAGAAACCAGAGAATTTATCGGTTCTCCTATTCACGCGTGTGAATGTAACGGGCTATTAGAATCCGAACAATGGAGGACAGTCTCAGACTTAAGACATTAGCATAAAGTAGTTATCAGGAAAAGACATTAGCTGTGTCTCGAAATGCACAGAGCTGATGTCATTAATGAAGAGAATCGGAAGTATCGGAAGTCATTATATTCAATCAAGCTGTCTACACAAGGTATTTTCCTGCCACTGTGCAATATTTAAAATACAGATGAATAAATAAATCTATTGAGAAGGTCAGATGATTATTAAAATGGGATCATCAGACAAAGGTTGCATGACAAAAACATATTGGATTTCTTGCAAGCTATGGCTGTGTGTTCTTCCATCATTCCTTAATAAAGTGAAATAATACCTAAACAAGCTTGCAAAAAAATACCTTAATAAGTCAAAACATTATATATATATATATATATATATATGTGAAGAGTTCAGATGCAAAAGCCTCTAAGTGCCATTTTAAATTTTCTTCTAAAATGATAATTTTTTATCAAGCTTGTATATTAAAGTTCAGTAATTTCACTTAAATGGCAATGAAGATTACCTATTAATTGTCATTTAAGTGAAATTACTGAACTTAAATAAAGTATACAAGCTTGATAAAAATGGTCATTTTAGAAGAAAATTTCGAATGGCACTTAGAGGCTTTTGCATCTGAACTCTTCATATATATATATATATATATATGTGTCATATTTCAACATTTATATTTTGCCAAAATGTTGACAATATAATGAATTTGTACACTGTATTTACCTAAAGGATTTAGCGATTTATAGTGTTTTATTGTTTTTATATTTTGTATTTTCCTTGTAAAATTTAAACTGCGGTTTCTTTTTAAGGCAGACAATATTAACATCGGTCCAGGGACAATGGATGAAAAATAGCCTTTTGGCTAATTCTAGTATTTGCAGTAATGCTAATTAATGTACACTGTCCCTGTCAAATAAATAAATAATATGGCTGTGCAAAAATTAATTGCGATTAATCGCATCCAAAATAAAAGTCTGTGTTTACATAATATATTTGTGTGTGCTGTATATAATTATTTTGTATATATAAATACCTATGCATGCATGTATATATTTAAGAATTATTTGCGCTTAAATTCTGTATATATATATATATATATAAATACATAATCTATATTATATAAATATTTTATAAATGAATAACACATTTTCTTAAATATATATGCATGTGTGTGTATTTATATATACAAAATAATTATATACAGCACACACAAATATATTATGTAAACACAGACTTTTATTTTGGATGCGATTAATCGCAATTAATTTTTGCACAGCCCTAATAAATAAATATATAAAAAAATGAAGGCAAATTTGATTTCTCATGTCATGACCTCTTTAATTATATTAAGTCCATTTACATTTATTTATTAAGCTGATTCTTTTATCCAAATCAACTCAAGCTACAAGCTATTCGTCTTTAAGATCTTTTAAAACCTTGCAAATAATACTTTTAGTATTCTATTTTCATTTATCTTATGTGATCATTAATAAATGTGCGTTCACACTGATTAAAAATTGTGAAATTGCAGAGTTTTTATTAGTTGTTTTTCCACCGTTACCTGATTTGCTCATTTCATTTCCATCAAGCACCATTGAAAACAATTCCGGCTAAAATCTGACAGTAGGAAGCTCAGACATTGTCTGTGATCATCGCGGTGCCTCAAAACCTCCGTCAGAGGGAAAGAAGAATGAAAGAAACAGAGGCAAGAAGAGAGACAGTACACACTAACTGCCAAGAAGCGTTTGTTTACCTGCCGCCAGGCGCCTCCGATCCGTCCGCTGTGGTTCTTCATGTGCCAGACCGAGACAGCAGCGGGCAAACACACACACACCAAACAGATCAAACACACACGAGCACGGGGCTTTCACTGCTAAACTGATCAGGATAAACATCACTGTATTCTGAATACACTGAAACGGTTATTTCAGCCCGTTCTCATCCCAAGGCATCATATATTGAGGTTTTTGCCAATGCGTCTACATCCATCGCACATGGCACCCTTTAGCGTCAACATGAGACACAGATATATATGGGGCAGAAGGCGCCTCCTAGTGGTCTAACCCTAACACTACCCAAGACCTAAAACTACCCATAACTGAAGCATGTTACACTCTAAAAAATGCTGGGTTGTTTTAACCCAACTTTGGGTCAAATATGGACTAACCCAGCCATTGGGTTAAATTTTTACATTACATTTTTAACCCAACATTTCGGGTTTGTCCATATTTGACCCAAAATTGGGTTAAAACAACCCAGCATTTTTTAGAGTGTATATAGACTCTTAGAAGAAATGGTTCTATTTAGAACCAGAAATGGTTCCATCCCCCGCTTCATATATGGAACTCCAAAATGGTTCTATATAGAACCATTTTTTTTTGTAAAAGGTTCTATTGGCCAAGTATGGAATATATAGAACCCAGAGGAACCCTTTTTTAAGAGTGTATAGAACCTTTTAGGGGTTCCAAATACGTAGCACTGATAGAACCTTTTAAGGTTCTATATAGAACCTTTTCTTCTAAGAGTTATTGATGCTAAAGGATTTGACGCATAGTCAAAAGTGTTAGTATATGACGCCTTGGGATGAGAACGCGTTGTATATTTTTTTATAGAATAGTACACTCTAAAAAATGCTGGGTCGTTTTAACCCAATTTTGGGTCAAATATGGACAAACCCGAAATGTTGGGTTAAAAATGTAATGTAAAAATTTAACCCAACGGCTGGGTTAGTCCATATTTGACCCAAAGTTGGGTTAAAACAACCCAGCATTTTTTAGAGTGAAATAATAAAGTAAACTATAGTTTTGTCAAATTGAATTGGATTGACATATAGAGAAATCACTGGATATTGCTGTTGGTCATTTCTATCACGAAACTAGTTATGAAATGTTAAAGCTACTTTAATTAGATCTTACCTCACACTCTTAACTGAACAGTAAAGCCCCGCCCACTTTGATTTGATTGGCCATCGCAATCATTTCAGTGACGTTTTTGTCATTATAACAACATTAAAAAGTGTTAGGAGCTGGTGTGTGACCTCTATAGTTGGGAACAGCCCCATTTTTACACAATTGGGATGCTGTTTTTAGTCTTGTCTTGCGGTATTATGTACAACACTACAAGCTGTCAACACTGTCGGAAAAAAAGGTACAAAAGCTGTCACTGGGGCGGTACCTTTTCAAAAGGTACACTTTTGTACCTAAAGGGTGCATATTGGTACCTTCATGGTACCATTATGGTACCAATATGCACCCTTTAGGTGCAAAAGTGTACCTTTTGAAAAGGTACCGCCCCAGTGACAGCTTTTGTACCTTTTTTTTCTGACAGTGAACACTGACATCAGGTCAGCAAAACACTAGATTTGACCTGATTTTAAACTGCACAACCTTGCACCAAAGTTTATTTGCGTGTGTGTTTTGGATGAAACTTGTGTTGCTGAGTGTTTGTCGTAGCTATAACAGGATAGAACAACCCGACAATATTTTCTCGTGTGCCCTGAATTTTGATCGTGGTCATCGGTCACCCTAGACAGGAAACCTAATGGCTGTGTCTCGAACCGTAGTGATCTGACTCTCTGTCTAATGCCTACATTGGCAGCGGTCCACAAACTGCATCCTAATGGAAATGGAGACTGATTGTGTCTGATTTAAGATGCACTTTATAGACAGCAGCTTCAGTAACGCTCACTCATGCAAGGGCCTCTTAAAATAAAAGGTTCTATATAGAACCAGAGGGTTCTAAAAGACTCTTTATGCCAAAATGATTCTATTTAAGAATGTCTAACTGCCATGTTTGACCCTTTGAAGTCCGCACCAAATTTTTTTAATCTCCTTATGTCGCTAGTAACCATATTCAATGTATTTTTTTCAACACATCCCATAATTTTTTAAATATCAGCCTCTACCAAAGTGTTGAGATGTCGCTTAAAGCTACACTGTTAAGTTTATTCCTAGCTAAAAACACTTAGTTCTTTCAAAAATATATGTGCTCATTAATGTATATTTACTTCGCTCAAGTAATAAAGTATTCTTGTGAGTGTATAATATGCCATTGAAGGGGATCTAATGTCGGTCGCCATGTTACCTCTCCATCTTGAAAGTACATTAGCCAAAGAGGGACATACCCGTTAATTCAAGCTTCGCATTTCGCGTTTACGTTTGAGTTAACACTCGTGGACGAGGTCGAACTGGAAGCCATGTTAATCTTGGACTACATTGACCACCGTAGGAGTTGAAACGAAATCGGAATTGAGAGGAACAGAAACTAATATTGACTGGATGGTCATATACCTTTTCACCACTAGATGGGGGTAAAAATCAGTGTAGCTTTAATGGTAAAAAAATGGTACCGGAATTCAAACACTGTAAAAAAATATTGTTGGTTTAACTTAAAAAAGTAAGTAACCTGGTTGCCTTAAAATTTTAAGTTCATTGAACTGGAAAAAGTGAGTTAATACAATGAAGGAGATTGATTTAATCATCAGAAACTCAAAATTATATGTTATCTGAACTAAATAAATTATTTAAGTTGATTTGACAAAAGAAAAAAATGTTGTGATTACTACACTGTAAAAAAATATTGTTGGTTTAACTTAAAAAAGTAAGTAACCTGGGTTGCCTTCAAATTTTAAGTTCATTGAACTTGAAAAAGTGAGTTAATACAATGAAGGAGATTAATTTAATCATCAGAAATTTAAAATAGTAAGTTATCTCAACTAAATAAATTATTATAAAGTTGATTTGACAAAAGTTGTGATAACAAATCTTGAAAATATTTTTTACAGTGTACACATGCCATACTTTTTCATTCCCCATTATAATTTATGACAAAACACATTGTCAGAAAGAGTCTCAAGGCTCCATATTTTGTGACAGAAGTGCTATTTGGACAGAAATGTATTAATTTGTTACAGCAGAAGGCATACAATTAAATTCAATGTAATTTATGTCATTTTTGGTATTACGCCTAAACAAAATCTCATGAGAACTTCAATTTTTGTGATATCAACTTCAAATTTGGATAGACATATGGCTTTGATTTTATAGTAAAAAATATATATTTTATACATATTAAGTACAGTATTTCTGATTTAAATGTAAATCTAAAACTTTCATAACTTTTTCACACTTTGAAGTGCTTTTACTTCAGTAATAATCTGCTGAGTGTTCTCTTTAAAACAAAACTAAACTTAGGTCTTTATTCCAAAGCATACTTGAATTACAACCAAGTTTTAATAGTGCATTGTAATCTCCATTCTGCTATAGTTTAAAAAAAATTACTGTACTGGTCTCCCCTTAAAGAGCATCTTGGAACATGAATGGCAAACAATAACATGTAATAATATGGACTAAGTTAATTTAGGCTATGGACTG